>BQNB010110895.1:0-22464 GCA_026074375.1 Tanacetum coccineum
CCTCTTTGAGTTTGTTTATCTTTTAAAAGGTGAACCGTACCTCACAAGTGACGCAAAAGGTAAGTTTTTGATTCTTTGGTTCGGGAACTTATTAATGGATAATACTTCAGTTGAAAGTATTATATGTTGGTTTTCTTTTACCAACTTGGTAATTTTTATTTCTTTTTATGGACAATGTTTTTTTTTTGATTTTTCTTGCTTTTATATACTAATAAAAGAAAATAAAAAATATTTTTGTATTTTTATATTTTTATAAAGAAAAATAACTTCACAGGGAAGGTTCTTCAAGGCTCGAACACAAACAATCTCGTAAAAATCGCTACACCTCTCCCCGGCAGCGGCGCCATTTTGATAAACGTCAAACGCGTGTCGTAGTAATATATAGTATATCCCGTCAGATAAGACAATTACTTTAGGAAAAATAATAGTCTATCTTCCGAGTGTCGTTTCCACGGCGAGAGATGAATTGAAATTCATGAGAATGTTTCGTTTGGTGCTTGAATGACAAATATTTTGGTTTTGGTTTTAAACTATTTTTATACTAAAAATTAAACTAATATTAATTCTAAGATTAAAAACTAAAAGATTATACTAAAATTGATATAAATGACAAATATGCTTGCTAAGTGACGTGAAATGTTCCTTAAGTGCGGGCTTAGGTTTAACGAATAAAAATCCTTAGAAAACAAGTTGCAAGAAATTAAATGACAAGTTAAGTAAAATGCTTTTTAAAATAAATGACAAGTAATTAAATTGCATTAAAAGTAAATGACGGTATGTAAATTGACTATTAATTTTTTAAACGTTTTTAAACCGCACTTAAATTCCAAATCACTAATCACTTAGCAACCACAAGTTAAACTACTCACTACGCATGGCAAATATCAAATAAGCTAACATTTTATAAAATAACTAATTAAATCTACACTAATTAATTGAAAAAGGATAGAAAATGTAACCAAATTGAAGAGCCGCAAATAAACGATAACCACCCGATCTTACAAACTTAATAAACAAATAAGTTTATCACTTTTAAGCTCTACTTCACTAATTAGCAAATAAAGGTGTCAACTTTATCTACTAATTACTTTCGTAAAAACTATAAAGATTAAAACTTTATCTATTTATCAACCTTATAAGACCCTTAAGCTCCGGCCTTAGATGAAGAAGGATGGAATAAGAAATAAGACATGAAAAGTTAAGACAAAATAAGCTAATAAGATGAAAACTTTTTAGAAAAATAAGCTATTTTGAAAACTAATTTTTGTAAAAATAAAACTAGATTAAATCTATATATATAAAAAAACTACTTTTGAAATAAAAACTAGAATAAGCTAAAAAGCTATCAAGGCTTTTTTCGAAGAAAGGATAAAAAATAAAAGCAATATTTAATTAATACATAAAATAAAAATAAATGCTTATAAATAAGACACTTTCTCATATATGCTTCACAATACCCTTCGAAATAAGCCCTTGCTTAATATGGCTATAAGGAAAAACTAGTAATGTTTAGAACGTTATTGACTAAATAAGCTAAATAATAAGCTCTCGAAGATGTAAAGGTGCTCATGACTTAAATGAATAAGGTCGAGTAGGAGGACTCATGACACCCTTTGTAGCATTTTTCGAATCATGCTTAATCAATCAATAAGCATTTTGAAAAAAGTAAAAGACAAGAAAAGAGAAAAACGATATGAGATAAGCAAAGATATTTTAGAATTTATTCTAAAAGACAATAAGCTAAAAGATGAAAACTTTAGATTTTATCTACCGAAACTAGTATGTTTAATCAAGTGAACTTGGATTCGGGTATTTTTAAAGATTTTAGATCTAAGATAAATAAGCTAAATTAAAAAGCAATCAATACTTTATGCTAGAAAATAAGCTAAAAATATAAGATCTATAATTTTTAGATCTAATCCTCCCGAAACTAAGGTGTTCAATCAAGTGACCTCGGATCGGGTATGATTAAAGATTAGATGTATATAAAAGGAAAAAAAATAAGCTTGAATAAAAATAAGCAATCGAAAAATAAGCTAAAATAAGCTCACTCAAAAAGCTCTAAATCAAAAACCATATAAAATAAGCTAGTCTAAATAAGCTATGGAAGTAGCTTATTAGAATATAAGCTTAAGAGATAGGATCTAAAAATAAGCTATAAGCATGAGCTCATTTGGAAATAAGAAAAAGAAAAGAAAAAGTAGAAGAAGAATAAGCATGAAAATAAAATAAGCATTAAGAAATAATAAGCATTTCATAAAAATAAACCTTAAACATCTTCATTAATAATCTCAAAATCTTCATTACAATAAGCTAAATAAGCTATAAAAGCTTTTACAATAAGCTAAAAATTATACTACACTACTCCTAAATCTACACCAACTACTATAAAAAAACTCAAAAACTAACTCCCATCACAGCTGCTGCATGTTGATATATATAGCACAAGGCTTGCGGTCGGGGAAGTTTCGTCCTTCAAAGCATTCTGACGGTTTAGTGTAAAAGTGGGGGGGCGGGGGGGTATATTTCGTCATTTCGTCCCAACTACTATCATATAGCGTACCTCGTATGCCAGCTGGATCCACCAATGAGAGCATGCCACAAAGCCTTCTAGAAACCTCATACATTGCTATCCTTATATGAAACAATACCTCGTATTTCAATGATTAGCTTTCCACGTGTCACCACCTGAGTCGGTGCCACGTGGCCTGTCATCGTCCACCGGTGCCATCACAGGGACAACGAATCAACGGTGGTTCAACGGTGGCGTCAACCGTGGGCCAACGACGGTCAACGACATAGGCGACCCACCGTCGGAATTACCATCCGCCGGACCATCCGCCTGACACGGTCAAGTCAAATGGTGGTTGTCCGCAGTCACACAAGCCGGGGTTTGGAGGACTATATTAAAACTAGTTTTTTATATGTATTCGTTATATGTAGGCCAGGTCAGGATCGGGTCTTGGGC
The DNA here is from genome assembly GCA_026074375.1 of Tanacetum coccineum. Classification (NCBI taxonomy): domain Eukaryota; kingdom Viridiplantae; phylum Streptophyta; class Magnoliopsida; order Asterales; family Asteraceae; genus Tanacetum; species Tanacetum coccineum. The sequence continues at coordinate 2,969 of BQNB010110895.1, forward strand.
GGGTCTGGATCGGGTCTTGGGTCGGGTCAGGTCGGGTCGGGTCGGGTCGGGTCTGGGTCCGCCACTTGGTGCCACATGTCAGCGGACGTGGCATGGAGGGGATATTACCCTCATGCATTTCGAACCCCCGACCTCTTGGATAGAGTTTTAACTCAACCAATGCCAAACCAACTCGCTAGCAGTGTTCCTATTTATATTATACAAAATTTAATATATAACCCTTTATTGGCCCAGGTTCATTTATACTAGTATTAAAGGTTCAAACAGGGACGAAAAAGGTTCAAATAAAAGGTTCAATATGGAAAGGCCTTCGGTACGTTAAACTCGTAAATTTCCATGTTCGTTCAATGTGTGATCGAGGAATGTTTAACGGATTCGTATTCGAATCGATAAACGTGAAAAACATCATCAGGAAAGTTACCGAAAATTCCATTTTGCTTTGTTTTCAATACTTGGTACCTGTAAGACATACAACATAATACAAGAAACCATATTTGCAACATATTTATCCATATTTTTAGTGTTTTAGTTCGTTTTATTAGCATTTTTTGGGTACAAAATGATGTTGTCTTGTTTTAGACTTATCAAAATTCCCCTCCACACTACGCCATTGCTGGTCCCAAACGCAATGTAATAAATAACACGCACGGTAATAGATAATTAAAATCCCCTTTTAACTTATGACCACTCACAATCAAACAAGAACAGAAAAGGTCCATTAAGAAGGTTCAAAAATCATTTATTTCGAAAGCGCCCCCATTTTAACCACTTATTCAATAAAAACTAAGATAACAATTAAATAAAATTATTTAAAAGGCTTTGAAGAACGGGAGTTCGTCATCCTTTATTTTCACAATCCCTAAACTAAGCTTAAATTGAAATCACAGTTAAATATAAGATTAGATGCTAGCACTACTTGTAGGTCCTTGGTCTTGGATCTATATAGCCTTTGTAAGACAATAGTTAACTTGAATAAATCCAAATCAACTATGTGAGAGACACTGACTATGAATATCAAGTGTTAATGCGGAATCTTAACATAAGAATTAAGAAGAATATAATACTAACTTTGCTATTTGATTTCTATTAAGCTTCAATGCTTCTATTCGATCCTTATCAAACTCTTGCGTTTAGGGTTCTTTTATACACCAAGGAAACCCTAAAAGGCTTTACAAAATGTTGTGAAAGGATAATGCATATCCTTTCCTAAGATATCTCCTAAAATATCTCTAAGATAACTATTTCCTCTATTCTGTTACATAAACAGAGTTAACTACATATGACCAGTACTAACTATAGTACTGCCACTCTACCAGTACTAATTTTAGTACTGCTAGACTTAACTTAGTACTGCCAGACTTAACTTAGTACTGCCAGAACTAACTAATACTACCAGACTTAACTGTTATACTACCAGTATTATAGTCTTTAATATATATTTCCCAACAATCCTCCCTAACTTGATCTTCACTTGTGAACTTTAAGTATTCTTCAACTTGTGTCTTCCATTTTGAGCTTCTAAGGAATGTTGTAAATATAACTCTTCAAAAAATTATTCTTGAGCTGCAATTCTTCAAATCATCTCTTTTTGATCTTTGCAGCAACTATTCTTCAAAGCTTTTCAGCAACCCTTTATATCAGCAATCAAATCGTATAATTTCAAACTATTCTCATCACTTCCATGTGTGTAAACTCATGTGAGAGGTGAATCATTGAAACTTTAAATGGATTTGATGTCTCTTTACCAGTTAGCCATTTACTCTGGAGTAGTCAGTCCTTTGGCCACCAGAAAGGTGCATGTCCATGGTCGACTGAAAACCATTTCAACTCTCAGTACATGAAACATTGGTGAGTTGAATACCATATGGTTTTTGGCAAACCATTATAGCCATAAACGGATTTGATATGCCTTTACCTGTAGCCGTTTGCTCAGGGCTAGTCAATCCTTTGGCACCTAGAAAAGGTAAATTCCATGGTGGATTGATGACCATGTCAACTCTTTGTACATGAAACTTGGTGAGTTGATGTACCATCCACTTTTTGGTAAAGTGTCAACCATCTAATATGGATTTGCAATTTGTCTTTACCATAAGCCATAATCTCATGGACTAGTTATGGTTTTTCCACAGCCTTTACCACAATCCATAACCTTGTGGGCTAGCCAACTCTTTACTGACCAGATATGGTGAGTTGATAACCATACAATTTTTGGCAAATTGTCAGCCATTAACGGATTTGAGAAGTCTTTACCAAGAGCCGTTTGCTCCTGGACTAGCCAGTCCTTATGTCTGTAGGACATGGTGGACTGATAACCATTTGTTGTGTTAGTGCATAGCACCTCCACCAAGTGTTGTTCTCCTCATCTTCATTCTAGATATCTAACTCATCAACCTTCATTACTTCCTAATGCCAGCTTGCTTCTCCATCATTTTCAAAAGTTTGTAGCAATCCTCATCTGGTTTTCCTCCTTGAAGTTTCTTGTCCAACATTGCTTTGCACACTTCAGCAGACAAAGGATACTTTCTCTCTATTAGCATATATATATCCACAGACTCCAAGTTCAAACAGTGTACTCTGCAAGCTTCATAGTATCTCCAACAAATTAACCTTTGTTGACCTGGCAAACTCCAAATTGAGTCTGTACTAAGGGGCTCTTCAAACATGTTCTTCAAGTATTCCCAAAGTACTTTTTCAATATCATCCTCTGGTTCATTCATACCATGTTTTCTCATCACAATCCTGTATAGCTATGTAAGATCATCTCTTAATATGTCAGTCAGCATAGCTCCAAAGCTTATGTATACCTTATCAGATCCATTCTCCCTTACAATCTGGTATACACCTTTCATTCCTTGCTTAATGATCTTGTAACTTGCTATACTGGGTGACTTTATAGCTACAGGAACAGGATTAATAGGGATTTTAATTCCTGAAGTAGAATCATCTTTTTCACTAGCTTCATCTGAATCCTCAGAATCATCCTTATCAAGATCTGTATCTAATCCTTTCCTTGCTATCTGTTTTCTCCTCTTTCCAGTCTTCTTGGTTGGCTTATCATCTTTGTCTTCTTCAGCCTTCTCATCTGTATGTGAGTACTTTCATCATCAAACTTTAGCTTCTTTGCAGTTTTAGTTTGGAGCTCTTCACCAAATCTCTTCAAACTTTCCTTTGTTGCTTCAAGGTTCATAGGGACATAGGTATCCAATTGTTTAATCAATTTTTCAAATTCTGCTTTCACTTCTTCAAAATTCAACTTCTTCAACTGAGTCAACTTCCATGTCCCTTGATTCTTTAGAAAGTTTGACATATAATTCCTGAGCTGTGTTTGAGTCATGGGCTTATTCCTTTTTGCTCTAGCTCTTTCCTCTGCAAAGTGTTTTCTTCTTTGATTTACCAACTCCACCATCCTTTTTGCATAATCTTCAACAGAAAGATCCTTTCCAAGCACATTCTCCCTTAATTCTGCATTTGCTTCAAGCTTTGCTCTAATTGTGTCCCAATCTTCTTCAGTATAAGATTGAGCTTCAAACTGAACTTGAGCCTTCCTTTTCTTTTGTTCCTCTGTTAATTCTTGCTCTTCAGCCATCCTTTGAGCTAGAAGTGAATCCAAATGTACTTGTTTGGCCACTTCTTCCTTTTCCAAAGCTTTTTCTAATGCATCTAACCTGATGGCTTCAGCAAGTCCTGCTTCTTCTTGAAGAATTTGTTCTTTTGTTCTTTTGTCTTCCAAGCACTTGAGTCTCTTCTTCTTCTGTCATAGGAGCCTTTTCCGTTCTCTTCTACCTTTGTCTGGAGAATGTATTGAGACTCTTATGCCCACCGTATAACATTTTCAAAGGCATACTTAACATCTCCAAAGTCCAAACCAGTACCAAGCAAATTATTTTTGAACTCTTCCATCTCTTGAAATATCTTCCTTTGTCAAGTGAATTGAACTTTTGGAACTTTTGTTAAGATTGTAAGCAGCTTCTAGAGTTTCAAGGCTTATGTCTTCAACTTGATCCTCCATGAAGCATTGACATTCTTTTGAGGGAGTAACAAGCCTTGTACCAAAAGAAACCATAGTAGTCTAAATCATGACTCTTCCTCCCCTGAGCCTCGTTTCTTTCCTCCTCAAAATCAGCACAAAAAGAACCCTCTTATCTTTCTCTTCAAGCAACCTCCAAAGTCTTACTCAGTCAACCAAAGTGAGGATACTTCCAAGGTCTGTAGGTTTTCCTTGTGCCTTCACCAAGTCATCCATCCGTTGTCATTAAACTGGGAAGTAGTAGCTATTGATCTAGGTGTAGGTGTTGTTGGCAGTGATGGTTGTTCAAAGGTATGCTTCATGTTCATGTGCAGGTAAAGTGTAAAGGTGAGGGGGATGCAGTGGAGTATTCAGCAATAGGGTGTAGGGGTCAGATATGAGATAGACAGGATGCTAATAGTTTTGGCTTCATATGGTAAAATGTTAGTTAAAGGTGGTGTTTATTGTAACCACAGAAGATGTTGGTTGAGGTTGAGTGACTGATGAGCTTCTTGTCCTGCACTGGATCAACCATAGACAACATAGCTGCAACCCCCAAAAAAAAAAAAAAAAGGTCTTGTACCACCCTTTAAAACCCTTTTCATGTTTCAAAAATCTATTTGGTCAAGGTCATCAGCCGATAAGGGTGGTTAGTTTCAGTTTGTATTAACCAAAACATTTGTAGAAAACCGAGGATCATTCAAAAACTTTGTTTTGATTTTCAAGTTTTGCCACCATCCCCCCCTCCAAAAAGTATAGTTTTGAAAAATTATAAACTCTGCAGAGGAAAGACACCACAAGGCAATAGCCAATATTGCACCAAATTGATCCCCATTACACCACTTTTAGAGCTCATACAATTAAAATATGGTGGACCTAAGAATCTCTATTGGTGTGTGAAAAAGCTTTTCAAAAGGTAAAAGACTCATTATAGGATACCCCATATGCCCCATCCCCTCAAAAATCTCATTGTTTGGCAACATGGTAATCCCTGAAGCATCTGCTAATTGAAGCTTACTTCTAATAGATGCCTCAATGATTGTATACTCAATAGTATCAATAGTTGCTTTTAACTCGAGAGTCTCATCAGCAAGAGTTTTGGCAGTAGCAGTCTGCCAAAACTGTTTGACTAGGGAATCATGGATAGTAAGATTATTAGTTAAAGCATACCTGAGGTTGAAACCTCTTAGAAAATTCACTATCTTTGTTTGTCGCAGTATTTTAATTAAGCCATGATTTGAAAGTTGCAATAAAAGGTAGTGATGTGGACAGAGAATTACCCTGGTTTTCTAAGTACGAGGAGGTCTAGAATGGCTGGTAAAAAGAAAATTGAATATATCCTTTGTAAAGATAAAGAAGATTTTTTACTTTGATAAGAGGGAGATAGTAAATAAAAGATAAGTATGAAAGAGAAATCAAACTTTATCTATATATAGCTTCTCTGTTAACGACAATAGCACCGTAAAAATCTGTAACGGTAACATTTAAACAGTGTTTAAACAGCAAAAATCAATTTTCCCGCAACCAGCACTAACGGTAACCTACCAGAATGAAAATTAACACTACCAGACTTAACTTTGGTCAACCAGAATTAAGTATGTTTCAACCTGAATTAACTCTTTTTCAACCAGAATTAAGTATTTACTGAAGACTTACAAAACAAAGACCTTATCACACCTTCCTTACATCTGCAAATCCATGCTATTCCTGCAAGAATTAGTCTAAAACAAAGAAAAACATGCTGCAGGAGTTTGTATAAACCAGAATTAACTTAAACTAACTACCCGAATTAATACTACTAACTACCAGAATTAATACTACTTACTACAAGAAGTAAGACTACTAACTACCAGAATTAAGACTACTTAAGCCAGAATTTAGTTAAACTAACTACCAGAATTATACAAACTATATAACTAAGCCTCCCCTTAAACGTAGCTATGGGTTTATCATACCAATACTAACCACTAAGAAATTAAACCTTGGTCCATCAAAAGGTTTGGTCAATAGGTCAGCTACATTTAAGTCTGTGTGAATTTTCTCCACCCTAATGAGCTTCTTCTCATAACAATCTCTTATAAAATGGTGGCGTATCTCGATGTGCTTTGTCTTGGAATGATACACTGGGTTCTTCACAATGCAAATTGTGCTTTCATTATCAATGTGGATTTTGGTATTTCATGAAATTGAAACCATAGTCCAGTAAGTGATTTTGAACCCACAATACTATGTACACAGCAGTTACACAGCTAGAAAAATAAAAAAAAGCATATTCAGCTTTAGTTGTTAGAAGTATCGAGCGATAAATGGTCCTGTTTCTTGCATTGCCCATTAGATAAGTCCTGTCAAGAAATAGACAACCACCTAATTTGGATTTACCTTGTCAAGGTTTGACCCACCATAATCACTATCAGAGAAAGCTTCAGTCAAAAGGTGATTCTCTCGGATTACATAAAGCCCAAATTGGGGTTTGCCCTTAAGGTACTTAAAAGATTCTCTCACAGCATTGAGATGTGAAGTCTTGGAGTGACCTAAAAACAAGAACAAGTACATACCGCAAACAATAATCAGGCTATAGGTCAGATAAAATACATAAGGAAACTAATCATGGATCTGTATAAGTGTACATCCACATCAACAGCTTCCTTATCTTTTGTCAATGCCACTTTGGTCTCCATGGGGGTTATTGCAGTCTTCATACTTACAAGATCAAATTTATCATAGTTAGATAGTTAGGAATTATTGTAAACAGACTTAAGTCTGGTAGTTATAGAATTAAGTCTGATAGACATAGTTAAGTCTGCCAGTACTAAGTTAAGTCTGGCAGAACAATAGTTAGTTCTGTTCTTGTCTAGTTAAGTCTGTTCTATAGATAAGTGTTATCTTAGAGATATATTAGGAAAAGATATATGTTATCTTTTCACACGTTTTGTATAGCCTTTTAGGGTTTCCTTGGTGTATAAAAGGAACCCTACGGCATAGAGTTTTAGATAAAAAATAGTAGCATTGAAGCTTAATAGAAATCAATAGCAAAGTTAGTATTATGTTGTGTTCTTCTTAATACTTGTGTTAAGATTCCGCATTAACACTTGATATTCATAGTCAGTGTCTCTCACATAGTTGATTTGGATTTATTCAAGTTAGCTATTGTCCATACAAAGGCAATAAAGATCCAAAGACCAAGGACCTACAAGTGGTATCAGAGCCAATAGAGGGACTCTGAGTAAGAAGAATCACTAGAACCACAAACAAACACTCTTTTTCAGATCTTTACAAATGTCTCAACCTGCTAATGATGAGTTCTCTCAACATCTCAGTGATGATGAAACTTCAAACCATGAAGATGCATCAGACACTGGTGCTGCACCTAAACAACAACAACAGGTGATTCCTCAAACAACTGCTATCTCAAATATCAAACTCCCAATTCTGAAGAAGGAGGAGTATGATATATGGGCTATGGAGATGGAGCATTACCTTGAGTACATTGACAATGATGTTTGGAAGGTAATTCAAAATGGAAACTCCAAGAAGAGAATTTCAACTGGAAAGGATGGTGTTGTTCGAGTACTTTCACCAGTTACTGCTGCAGAGATTCAAGCTGTTGAAAAGGAAAGGAAGGCTAAGAATATTTTGCTGATGGCCATTCCTAAAGAACATATGAGAAGATTTCATGGAATGGATGATGCAAAAGAGATCTGGGAAGCCATCAGAACTAGGTTTGGTGGTAATGCAAATTCAAAGAAAATGCAGAAGGCTGTTTTCAAACAACAGTTTGAAGCATTTAAAATATCCAATTCTGAAGGACTAGAAAAGGGATATGACAGGTTTCAACAGTTACTTTCTCAATTGGAAGCTCATGGTGCTGAAGTATCAACAGAAGATGCAAATCATAAGTTTCTTAGATCTTTGCCTTCAGCATGGTCCAATCTGGCAATGACAATGAGAACTAATCCAGAGATTGACAATTTATCTATTGATGATTTGTACAATAACCTTAGAGTTTTTGAGCAAGAAATTCAAGGTGCTTCAAAAACATCTTCAAGTGCTCAAAATGTTGCTTTTGTTTCACAAAGCAAAAGTAGCACTAATAAGGTTAAGTCTGGTTTTTCTGGTGCATACAGTTCTTGCACTCCTTCTACTTCTTCAACCAATATTCCTAAAAAAGAAGTTCTTGCTGGTTTTGCTGATGAAGTAATCTATTCCCTCTTTGCCAAACAAACAGAGGATTTGGACTTACTTCATGAAGATTTGGAACAAATTGATGATGTAGATATTGAAGAGATGGACATCAATTGGCAAATAGCAATGATTGCTATTCGAATGAAGAAGTTCTATAAGAAAACAGGAAGGAGAGTTCGCGTGGATGGAAAAACGCCTGTTGGCTTTGACAAAAAGAAGCTTGAGTGCTTCAATTGTCACAACACTGGTCACTTTGCTAGGGAATGTACAGCAAAGGGGATACATGATGGAAAGAAGAAGAGAGATTCTCTTTATCAACATCAAGAAGCTGGGAAGCAAGAGAAGAATCAGATGGGTTTGCTGACAATGGATGATGGGATTGTCAATTGGGGAGAACATACTGAAGTTGAAGAAACAAATCATGCTCTTATGGCTATCAGCACAAGCAATGAGGTAACTTTGTGTTCTGAAACTTGCATTGATTCATATAATAAGCTTAAACTAATGTATGATGAACAAATGAATCAGTTAGTGATCAAGAAGCACAAATACTTGCATATAGTCAAGCTGTTAAGAAACTAGAACTCAACTTGTTACTTCTCAAAAACAACAACTTTCTCTAAATGAAAAGCTTGCATTTCAAGCTAATGAAATACATGAAAAAGATGAAAAGCTTAAAAGATATAGAAGAATATGAATGAAAGCTATAAAAGAAAAGGAACAATTGCAGAAAACAGTAGATTCATGGAAAGATTCTTCCAAGAATCTTTGGAGATTAATTAATTCTGGCATGAGTTTAAATGATAAACTTGGCTTAGGGTTTGAAATACAATCTAATGATGAGGTTCTAAGTTATGAGGAAGAAATGAATTTCTCTGTTTTTAAGTGTTCAAAAGAGGATTCAATAGGAAAACCTTTGTATAGTAGATTTACAACTAATGATTTTAAAGGTGTTCCACATCCTTTAAGTGGAGATTATACTCCTAAACCACAAGAGGAAATTGATGATTCGTTGTATGTTTATGGTAAAAAGGGTCCTTAAAAACCTAGAATTAGTATCTCAGATGACAATTCTTCTGAGCATTCTTCCTGTCAATCCAATGACAGTGAAGGATCTTGTGGAAATACCTCTGAGCACTCTTTTGAAACTGAATCAGAAAGTTTAAGTGAACCAAATGAGATGTCTAAGTCAAGGTTGGAAGTAACTAATGAAAAAGATGTGTCCGCTTGGTATGTGCTTAATTACACATACCTTTTACCTTTAAAAACGAGCTAAAATAACCAAAAACGGACTTAAAATGCAGAAAAATTGAGCATAAAGAAACAAAGCTTCAAGAAAATAATAAGCATTAAATAAAAACCAACCTTAAATATCTTCATTAATAAGCTCAAAATCTTGATTACAATAAGCTAAATAAGCTATAAAAGCTTTTACAATAAGCTAAAAATTAGACTACACTACTCCTAAAACTAACCTACACTACTTTGAAAAAAAAAACTATTCCCCTCAATGAGCATTGCGTCTGTTGATTTATAGCCAAGATGTGGGAGGGGCAAATTCATCATTTCAGGGCTCCAACCAATCACAACCCAAGATCTAAGGGTATTTTAGTCATTTTACATGCCAGCTAATGATTTTTGGAACCTTGTACCACCTGACTGCTTTTTATTCTGATCCACCAATCCCATAATGCCACGTGTGCTTCTAGATCATTCCTCGTACTGACAACCTCATACACCTGCACAATACCTCGTACCAATCATTAGGAGTGCCACGTGGCAACCTCTTATTGGCCAGCTACCATGACGTGGAACGCCACGTGGCATCCACGTGGCAAGCCAATGACCGGTCAACGTCGGTCAACCACCGCCGGACCATCGGTCAACGGTTGCGGACCACCGTTGACCACCGCCGGACCACCGGTCAATGGTGGTCAACCGCTGGTCAACGGTGGTGGCCAACCGGGTCATAGGTCGGGTCAGGTCGGGTCTAGGGCCGGGTCAGGTCGGGTCTAAGTCGGGTCTTGGGCCCGGTCGGTTCACCACGTGGTACCCTATGAATAAACCTCACCCAAGGCCTTACCCGGAATCGAACCATGGACCTTAAAGTAGAAGCCAATGACTCTAACTGTTGGGCTAGAGCATGGTTCTAATTATTATATACCAATTTTATTATATAACCCTTAATTAATATGGACCAGGTTTATTATTACTAAAGGTTCAAACAGGGACGAAAAAGGGTCAAAATAAAAAGGTTTACATATGAAAGGCCGGGTTGCGTGCCCCGGTACCTTTGGAACTCGTATATTTTGTGCTTTTCATGGTGTGATCGAGGCTATTAACGACTTTGTTTGAACCTGCAATAAGAGTATAATAAAAACGTCGTCGAAAGTTACCCAAAAATTACCGTTTTTGCTTTTTTTTAAATCCTTTGTACTGTGTAGACATAAAACCCACAATACAAACATATTTGCAATCATTATTTATCCATATTTTAGTGTTTTAGTCCGTTTATTAGCATTTTCTGGGGTACAAATGATGTGTGTTTTAGCACATATCAGTTACTACTTCTTGTGCCAAGTTAATGCTGCTAGTGTATAAGTTACTACTGCTGGTGCTAAGTTAATGTGTTGTACAAAAGTTACAGCGCTAAAGATTTAAGCTGCTAAAGAGTTTCTATTGTTAGAAGAGAATCGATAAAGATAAAAGAAATGATAAAGATTGATTGGAGATCAAGATTACTTACGTGATAAGTATTAGTTATTTATAAAATAGATCATAGAGAATATTCTAAGTTTTAGGAATATATTGTAAATTAACTAGGACTCTTTAGTGTATAAAAGGAGGTCCTAGGGCATAGAGTTTTGAATCTGTATCAAATCACAACGAGTCATTCATAGAGTTATCATAACTTTAAGGTTTTGTAACCCTAATACTAGGAGAATATTCGTATTATTTGTAATAATAATATTGGAGCTTTTATTGTTGAATTATATACTGTTTTGTGTTACTGTTTCATTAAGAATTCTTCTTATTGATTAAAGATTAGATTCCGCATAATCTTTAATATATTCAACAAAGTTTCTACTATAGTTGTGTTAGATTTATCTAGCATAACAAAACCTTAACAAGCATAAGGAATTAAAGATCTATTGAAGTGGGATCAACAAGTAGTATCAGAGCTTGTTGAGAAGCTTTGAATAAGAAGAACCTGTTTGAATATACAAGATCTCTTTGCTAGAAGATATGGATTCAGAATCTGCACATATGGTGGCTGCATCCAAGGTTCCCAAGAGGCATAAACCGGGGAGTTTAAGATCTGGAGGATTGCGGATAGGACAGTACATCCAGATGGATTGACTTATGCTCTATAGGCGGTTCATATTGATTGGAAACTCTTTGCTACGCAAAAACAATAGTTGTGGAAGGTGTTGAAAAAGTAATACCTCCTACAACTGTTGAAGAGAAGGCTCAGAAGAGATTAGAGGTGAAGGCCAGAAGCACTTTGATGATGGGCATTCCTAATGAACATCAATTAAAGTTTAACTCAATCAAGGATGCGAAGTCACTGCTGGAAGCTATTAAAAAGAGATTTGGGGGTAATGCTGCTACAAAGAAAACTCTAAGAAATCTCTTAAAGCAGAAGTATGAAAAAACTTCTCACTCCTCAAGCTTAGGAGACCTTGATCAAACTTTTGATAGGCTTCAAAAGCTTGTGAGTTAGCTGGAGATTTTGGGTGAAAAACTTTCACAAGAAGATGTGAACCAGAAGTTGTTAAAAAGTTTGTCATCAGAATGGAACACACATGCTGTTGTATGGAGGAATAAGCCTGAATTAGAGACAATAAGCATGGATGATCTCTATAACAATCTCAAAGTATATGAACCAGAAGTCAAAGGGACATCAAGCTCAAGTACAAGCACACAAAACATGGCTTTTGTGTCCTCTAACAACTCTGGCAGCACTAATGAAGCAGTTAATACTGCCTATGGAGTTTCTGCTGCTAGCACTCAAGTTAGTGCTGCTAACTCCACAAATGTTGATAACTTGAGTGATGCTGTGATCTGTGCATTCTTTTCTAGTCAACCAAACAATCCTCAACTTTAAAATGAGATTTACTAAAACTTCCATCCAGATGACTTGGAAGAGATGGATTTGAGATGGCACATGGCTATGTTGACTATGAGAGCTAGAAGGTTCCTGAAGAATACATGAATGAGGATTACTGTAAATGGCAATGAGTCCATTGGTTTTGATAAATCCAAGGTGGAGTGCTACAACTGCCACAAGAGGGGACACTTTGCTAGGGAGTGCAGAGCTCCAAGGAATCAAGACTACAAGAATAAGGAAAGCACAAGAAGGATTGTGCCTGTGGAAACATCCACTTCCACAGCTTTAGTATCATGTGATGGTCTTGGTGGTTATGACTGGAGTGATCAAGCAGAAGAAGGACCAACAAATTATGCACTCATCGCCTACTGTTAGCCTCAAAATATTGAGTCGAACAAGGAAGTTCGTTCATTAATTATATTAGGTCTCTGGTCATTAATTAATTATAGTTGTAAGAGGCTAGGACGGGTGTAAAGGCTCCTTTATGTAATCTAATCGGGTCACGTGTATCGGGCGGAAAGCCTAAGTTATCCACAGCTCGGCCTGTAGAATTACCAAGGCATGAAAGCTTTTGGTTGTTAATATAAATACCATCTTCCAAGGATGGAGAGTGTTGTTTGGTTCACTTTTAAATTTTCATTAGTTAATCAACAATCTTACTTTCTTTTCTTGTTTTCTCATCTCTACATTCTTCATTTACTTCCAATCTTTTTTTCTTGATCATACCATGTAAACATATATATTGAAGTGAAGTGATTTAATGGTTCACATTTTGGTATCAAGAGCTCGGGTGGGATTGTGATTTCGTTTTGTGGGAATAAGCTCTAAAAATTACAAAAATTCATGCTTATTTTTGTCCAAATAAGCTCACGGCATAAAATTTTTTTATGGCCTGATCGGTGCTTGGTGGTTGTTTAAGCTCAAGCTTCCTAGCTTATTCATAGCTAAACGTGCCTTTTTTTCAAGAATCAAACATAGACTTTCTGTGTTGTTGTTTTTTTTGGTTCAAAAATTTTGAAAAAAAAATCAATCAACAATTGTGGCTTTGTTTATGGTTGGATTCGAAAAAGTCATGTACTTTCGTATTTAGAACAATCTCTTGCATTATTTCTTGGTGTTCTACAACTTATTTGGTGGGTTATGTGAAAGATTGAAGAAATCTTCTTTGTTGCGGTTTGTGTAAAATTAGGAAAATCTTAGTTGCGTTTTGCCTAGATCTAAGCCTTGCGTTTTGTTTGTTTAGCATTGGTGGAATAGGGACAAAACTGGGTGAAAGTGACTTGTGTACTAGCTTGAAAGTGACGTTGTGTTTTGTCATGAAGCCCTGCGGTTTGTCTTCAAATCTTGCGTTTTGGTACTGCGGTTTGTCTCCTCACTGCGTTTTGCCTCTCACTGCGTTTTGGTGTTGCGTTTTGATCATTGAAGACCTTTTACTTAGCACATCTAAACGTTATGCTGCCAAAATTTTCTCAAGAATTGCGTTTTGTCTAAGTCAACTGCGATTTGACCATTGAGTTTTGCTAGTAAAGGCTGCGTTTTGTTCTCATTGCGTTTTGTCTCATGTTGACTGCGTTTTGCTCTTATTGTGTTTTGTCTAAGTTTCAAAGACTGCGATTTGTCCATTGAGATTTGTCAAACATTATTGGTTGAGTTTTGACAATCGTTCTTCGTTGAGACTTGCTATTCTTTGACCAACTTTGGACCATTAACTCTCAAGGGCTTAATTCACATACTTGAACTTTTAAAGACAACTAATTCAACACAAAAAAACCTTAATCTCAATCATTTAATTCAAGTTTTCTATTGATTTTTTAAATCCGCGAAAAGACTCAATTCTTTTCTTGGTTTTAATCATAGATTTGTAAAATCCCGTGAACGTTAATTGTATTTATTTTACCACAACTTCAATCACAACACATCTACTTAAGATCCATCAATCATTTTCACTTCATAATTCAACAATCATTCATCATGACTACTCTAATTGTAACTTCCACAACTGACAGTCAAATGCATAACAACATCATGGCAGCTGGTTTAAGGGATCGTCCACCAATGCTTGCAACAGGATGATATGCACAATGGCGATCACGGTTCTTAAAAATACATTGTTAAAGACAAATGGTGAGCTTAAGGAAATGCATTCTCGAAGGTCCTTACACTCCTACTACTGTCATAATTCCGGTTGTACCTGCAACGGATAATTCACCAGACGCTTCCTGATACGAACACCAGTTTGATACTGTCTTGATATGGTCTCGGAAAAACAAAGCTCATTTTGGAATCAGACAAAGGAAGCGATTCATTTGTTATGACGAACGTGGAGATGAATTTACTCACTGTTGATGCATGCAAAAGCTCATGAAATGTGGGAAGCTATCAAAAGGCTACAACAAGGTGAATCACTCGACATTTAAGATGTTAAGACAAACTTATTTTGGGATTTTGGACAATTCACCTCTCACGATGGAGAAACAATTGAGTCATATTACACAAGGTTTTACAAGCTGATGAATGAAATGATAAGAAACAATTTGACAGCTATGCTCACGATGCTAGTCTAATGTTCAATTTCTTCAACATCCGTTATTCAACCAGAATTGGTCAAGGTTTGTAACAAATTGTCAGCAACAAACACAAGTGGATGAAGTTTCATATCACAAGCTCTGTGAATTTGAAACAATATCAAAGGAAGTTAATGTAACTCCGTGCTGAAAAATAGCCCAGAATGCTAACCCATTAGCACTGTGTTAGCTACTACTTCAACCATATCAAGAATCCATTTTATCAAAATACTAACACAAAGTTCACAATTCATTGCACTAACATCAAAAGCTTCACTTCCAACAGATCTCATGCAACTAAAGACCAAAGGCAAGAGACAGGCAAACCTATCACACCTCCTATTGAGTCAGCTCTGAAGAAGACAGTGATCCTAAAATGCTAAAAGGATAAGGAAATTCAGAAAAATTTGGGCACTCATTGCAAAGTATTTAAGAAGCTCTTACATAAAACTACAACAACACCTCAGAACTTCCTCAAAACACCAGAAACAGAATGTGGATACTATTCATGATACAAGAATGACATATCAGTCTGAACAGTTTGGAGAATCAGTCGAGGCCAAAGACTGTTGCTGGTGTCACCACCCCGTCCAAGGCGGAGGGGGGAAGGAACGCGAGGTCTGTAACAAGAAGGATATTCATCACAACCACAACATGGCGTCTATACAGAGAATTCTATATGAAATAAATAAGTAAAGCATAGACACAAAGTGTCATAACAATACCCATAAAACTAACCAAAATCCAAAAGGCGTCTTTATTGATGAAACGAAAGTTCTCGCCAATAGAAGACCATGAACAATTATCCATAATTCTAAACAATTGGAAATTCAAGACAATAAAGCAATAAACTCTATGACATCCTATGGTCTCTTTCTAGCCACTTCTCTTTATCTTATTCCCATGATGCTCACCTGAAAATGATGCTTAAACGTCAATATAATGTTGGAGAGAGTCATAGGTTTAAGACACGCCAATAACTCGCTTTGAAATCACTATGATAAATAAAACATAGATAGGGGGGGGAACATACACGAACTATCATACAAGCTAACATGCAATCACATCAATCCACATTGAGACGCTTACGCTCAAACATCACAAACATATCCCTATCCACAACAATGAGACGATTACGCTCACTTCTATCAATCCATCAATGCCTTGAGACGGTCATACGCTCAAGCACAACAATCATCAATGCTTGAGATGGTCATCACTTAAGCATAACAATTAAGCAATGAGCGATCATCGCTCCCATACTAACAATCCTTTCATGCCTTGAGACGGTCATGCTCAAGCACAACAATCCATATCATATTAGTCAAACTGTAGCACATATCATTCAATAGTTCGTATAGGATATGCATCATTTTAAAAAAACACATTATACAGTAACTCAAACATTTAAATACATATCATCATTTTCACGCCAAGAAAAACATAAGAAAAAGGGGCTTTGAAACTCACCTACCTGATTGCTTAAGCAATTATCCAAAACTCCTTGACAAAATATATAATCAACAAAGCATGTTACACGCGACTAAGCTTAAATGCTTTATGCCCATGTAACTATCATATGATGGATGGCTAGAGTTGTTTATTTACCTCATAGGTCTCCCTGCACCTGCCCCAACATCTTACCAACTTCATTTACACACTTTTCAGTTGTTCTACATATTTACCCAAAAATTCAGAATTTTAGTTGGCACTTTACCATGTTTTATTAAACCATACTACAGACCTTTATAAATTTTACCAAAAATCACGCATTCAATATTATGAGTTTACTATCTCCATGATTTTTCCACTAATTTATATTCCCTCTTAAGTGCCTCAAATAAAATCAAACTTTTAACTACTCAGTTTCGGATCTGAACGAACACTAAAATTTTGGACCTAAAAACCATACTTAGAACCCAAATCAGAAGCTCTTCTTTGGGGGATTTTACATAGCATACAGAACTAAACTCCTGTGAGGGGATGGCTAACTAATTCGAATTATAAGTGGGGGTTTTTACCCCTCGTAATTGACTAATATTTGAACCGTAATTTATTGTTTTGTCCACTTTTGGTGTAACCAACATTTGAATGACTTCCTGACCTTAAAAACTTTCGAGGCCAGATGTTCTGGAAACTAGACTCTCTGAGCTACATAATAGGTACCGAAATCACATCAATTCATGCTTCTAACCTCTAGATATTCACAAAACAACACAGCCCTAAATTCTGCTCAAACCTAAATCAAGTTCTAACACGAATTAAGCCTAACCAATTACACCCATAAGCTTCTAATTAAACCCTAATCATTATAACTAGTTTATTATATTCATTAATTAACAGATGTTATGAAACCTAACACTTATCCATCATAATACTTATTACATCTTTTTAATGATAATTAAACTCATTGGATTATTTTTATACCTTAAATCTTCTAATCTTGAACACAAAAATCACCAAACTTGAAAAAAATATTTTTTCTTCTTCCTCCTTTGATAAAATTCGGCTGGAACAATAAAAAACAAGGGGGAGAAGGGTTTTTGGTATTAATAAGGTTTACAAAAAGGTTTAGGATAGATATCTTTTATTAATTTTAATTAGAGTATGATTTGTTTTCCTTTTCCTCCTTAAACCCAAAACCGGCCGAACCCTTATCCTTTTCTTTTTATTTATTTTATTTATTTATTTAATTATTAATTACTTAATTATTTGTATTACCTTAAGTTTTATAAAAACCTAAGCTTATTAGAGTAAACCTTTTTGCGTAAACGCAATTTACTAGGCTTTTAAAATAAATAACTTTTCATTTTTATTAAACCTAACTTTCTAAAAATAGAAATTTCATTTCTTTCTTATTCTAACCACTAAAGCCTATTCATACCTAATTTTACTAACACATAAATACGTATACGTAATAATACTTACACAATTAACGTAAAAACGCCAAAACCACAAAAGTCATTTCCTTGCCACCAAAAGTGAACGAAAGGAACTTAACCAAATCCATCACCAATCCAATCCCAATGAGACGATCACGCTCAATGGATTGATTACCAACTCTCACACAATCCACATAACGCATATAAACACATAAACCATACATTACAACATATTCATAAGTCAACACTAACGGTTTGACTAACCTGCTCAAGTCATGGTTGTCACAGTATCCCCTCCTTTAGGAAATCTCATCCCGAGATTTAACCAAAAGGTTCAACTTTATAATTACCAAACAATTAATCGAGGATACTTATCTTTCAACTAGTCCTCCCATACCCATGTTAACTCCAAGTTACCCTTTGAATTCCAACTAACTTTCACAAGATATCTTACTGCTAACAACTTTGCCTGCCCACAAAAGGGTACGCATAGAAGCATAACCGCTCCAAACGAAAAGAAACATCCAACTACCTGAACCTCGCCCGTCATCGAGGAAACTCGTCAAAAACCTTAAGTTGCGTAACAACGTCATTTACAAGACAACCAGGTCTCACCAACTCATCAACAAGAAACTGATCTTGAAATCAAGTCTTATTAGTTGTTACAAAGCCTAACGTTTTTAAAGAATCGGCTCAACTTCGAGATTATTCATAAAATAACTTTAACCAAAATCACACAAACACATATAAGGGCATACTAAGGTCTACAAGAAACCTTACGTACCCAACTTCAACTAAAACTCCTAATGATCCCATGCTCAACGAACAAGTGTGGATACTCAGTTTACCTGAAGTACCATTGTTATTTAAAATGCAACATATTTTTAAAGTGTTGCTCTTTAAGTGTTGCATTAGGCTTGTTTTCTTGTAGTGATTATTCTCAACAGGTTCCTCAACAAAACGAAGAGTTTTGTCAACCTTGATCTCATCCAATGGCACATGCAGGCTAGCATCCGCCTAACACTTCTTTAGGTTCGACCCGTAAAACGTGTCATGTACACCACTCAATTCCTCAGGCAATCTCAACCGATAAGCTACAGGACCGATTCTTTCAAGAATCTCAAATGGCCCTACATACCTCGGTGCTAACTTGCCCTTTTTCCTAAAGCGAATATCACCTTTCCAAGGCGACACTTTTAGCATAACCTGATCTCCCACCTCAAACTCTAACGGTTTGCGCCTATTATCAGCATAGTTCTTTTGACGATCTCCCGCCGCTTTGGGCTTTTCCTTTACCAACACTACCTTATTAGTTGTTTCTTGAACTAATTCAGGTCCAATCAAACTACTTCCTCCAATATATGCCCATATAACAGGCGATCTGCATTTCCTACCATACAAAGCTTCAAACGGAGCACACCGAATGCTCAATTGATAACTACCACCAAATTCGATAACACATGCCCTCATTATATCCTCTAAAGTCTAAATCATACGTTTACTTTGTCCATCCGCTTGAGGATGCTAAGTAGTACTCAAATCTAATCGTGTCACTAACACTTTCTGCAGCGTCTGTCAAAACCACGAGGTAAATCATCCATCTAAATCTGAAATAATCGACACAGGAACTCCATGTCGCGCGACTATTTCATTAATGTAAATCTTTGCCAATCTTTCCGTACTATAGTCTTCTCTTATAGCCAGAAAATGAGCCGACTTAGTCAGTCTATCGACCATCACCCAATTCACAT
>BQNB010110896.1:0-22464 GCA_026074375.1 Tanacetum coccineum
TGCAAAACTAGAATCACCCCATCAGGTCTTACAGAAGGGGAACGAGGTTTTGAGCAAACAAAAAGATGTTACCTCACTGAAGTTATTCCATTTTTCAAAACTCTTAAAGAACACTTTGTTGGAGTTCAAACAGCCCTTGTTAAGGAAGTTAAAGTAATGGAAGAAATTTTTGATAAGGGGAGAAAATGTGATTAAAATATGTAATGTGATCATATTACTTAAGTGTATTCTCCACCATCATGTGCTAAACAGTTTCGAATACCGATGCACATGTTGAGGGGGAGCTTTTCTGAAATGCAAAAACAATCGGGTACTAAACACTTTGATAGTTATATCATAAGTACCTGATTGAGTTTTTCAACAGTGATTTTATGGCAAGGTGAACTGTACCAAAAGACTGACCATGTATTTACTTTTATCGAAGTTATAAGGATGGTAAGGTTAGGTACTCGTTCCCATGATCCTGCCAGAACCGGAGGGATCTACCCAGGGACAATCCACTAGTTAGTACAGAAGTCCTTAGGTATGATTAAAAGGAGTAAATGTGAGAACAAGGGAATAGTGCCGACTGAGATGGAGCTAGTACTGGAATATACCCAACAAGGTGCTAGTCATGAAGTCTCGGTAAGCACTGAAGGGGTTGAGGAATGAAAAAGAATTGTACAGATAAAGGGTGTAAAGAAAGAAGCCCTCCATACACTTAAGGCAGAAACCGGGTCAATACATATGCTGTCAGAATCACAAGTTGATTGCTGACATTGAAGACGACATCATGGACCCAGTGATGCAATGCACAACCCTTCCCAGCCATTCGAGTTTCTCTTGAAAGAAACTTGTCTCATTTGTCACGGAGACTAAACATGCAATCTACTGTCTCACTCACTCCGAGTAAGTCGGTATTGAAAAGGTGGCAGTCAGCTCCAGCCTCCGATCACTAATATCAAAGCGCACTTTCGAGTCTAGAGCCAAGAGATCATCAATTAATCTCGTTAGGACACATTTCCATTTATCTTGTCTTTCACACACTGTGGAAACAAGGTTATCTTAAGAGTCCTACGCATTATCCTTGTGATATTGCCAGAACATCCGAGTGATACGAAGGTATTCACTATGAAGATGGAAATCCTGCTAGAGCCTACATCAAACAAGCTCTAGGTAGGTGACTTGTGCGATTCTACAAGAATCAAACTTGTGTCATCTGGAAAGAAACGATGGTGCGATTCTACATGAATCAAACTTGTTCCAGTATAAGAATTGACGGTTATTGAACATTTGACAAACAATCAAAACTCTCGATGTGTTACAAAAACTTTCATAATTATCACATCAATTGATTTTTCAAATTAATTTTCTCTTTATTGCTAACTGTTTTATTACAGGAACATTTAAAGATGGAGATGGAAATACCCTGTACCAGCAGAGTCAAGTTCATAACCTAATGCTCAGACACGACCTACACTTGTTATGAAGTTATGTAAGATCTCATAAAGGTGTCAAAGCTTCCGCAAACTCTGTTATCATATTCTTCTTCACAAGTGCACAAGATGGCAATAAATTACTAGATGATGAGAGATTAAGTTTGGCTGATGATCTCAAGAAAGCTCATGATCAAAATCAAAACAAGTCAAAGTGAACAAGCTCAATTGTTATCTAAAGATCACTACAACAAAGTACTAGATGTAACATGAAGAATCAAAAGACTGCAAGCTGTAAGAGCTTAAGTCTAGTGTTTTCAAGGGTGACCTCCCTTAGGGGGAGATTGTTAGATATGAGTAAAAGACTCGGTCACCCCGTATATTTATTGTTTATAATAGTTCGTAGTTTAATAGTTAATCGTATGTCTTTCGGTTTTAAGCCGGGTACTAATACCCGGTATTTTGTAAAAACTATATAAGCCTCTTCCAACTTTGGAAGAGGTAAGCTAGTCATTTTCACTTTTCTTATTAAACACATTTTCTCTCTCTAGAAAATCTCTCTCGTGTGTTTCTCTCTCTAGAAACTAGCCCAATCACAAGAATCATCACCCGTGTTATGAATTAAACGATCCTACAGGGTTTATTTTATTCATAAGCTGGTTTAAGGTGTTTAACAAGTGTTGTTCATAATTAAAGCTTTGGATAAGAGGTTTCGTCTTATTTCACGGCTCAAAATCAAATTGAGCTTGTTTGTTTGTTAATCGTGTTCTTCCTTTGTTCTACATATCAAAAAGGTTAGATTGTTACATATGTGTTACATAAGCATCTAGATCATTTTTATAAGCTTAAAAGGGTTTGGCTTATTTGAGTGTTCTTGGTGGCGGTTTGGTTTGGATTTGAAGATCCACAAGGAAAATCGTGTTAATGTATGCTTAATCTTCGATTACCAACTTAGTTTTATGCATTGAAAGCTTATTTGAGGAAAGAAATAGCTTATTTGGTCGATTTATGCCTATTTCGAATTGAAGTTCATCAAGGCGGTTTGCTTAAAATATAATATTCTAGGTGGCGAGTTGACAGAAAAGACAGACAAGATCCACGTTTTAAGGAAAAGGTAAACGGCGAGTTGACCAGGTCAAAGGCGAGTTGAGTTAAAAATTAGATTTTATTTACGGCGATTTGCTATAAAAGGTTGACGGCGAGTTGCCAAAAATCTGTGGCGAGTTGGTGTTTATGTGGTGCTTTGACAGGTTGCCAAGGCAGTTTGAATATAATATTGGCCAAATACAATCGTTACTCTGCCCAATTTCAAAATCCACGGCGAGTTGAATAAAAAATTAAGACGGCGAGTTAACAAAAGACACGGCGAGTTGCTAATTATACGACGATTTACCAATAGGCAGCGAGTTACTCTAGGCAGCGAGTTGAACTCATAGACGGCGAGTTGCTCCAAAACAAGGCGGCGAGTTACTTGATTCAAACAGCGGTTTGAGTAAAGAATTACAGGCGGTGGTTTGCCTCAGTTTGGTGGCGGTTTAAGCACTTTTTCAGTGGCGGTTTGCTACATGTTAGGAGGCGGTTTGCTTAATATCCCATACCTAGCGGTTTGCTACATGTTAGGAGGCGGTTTGCTTAGTATCCAGACGACACCCTTTTCGCGACACTTTTTGGAGAGAAAAATTAAGTATATTGTAATTTTTTTTCTATAGCTTTTTTAACTTATTTTTACATCAAACTTAAATTTTGGTGATAGGGTGATTTTTTACTTTAAATTTTTTTTGGAACACCTTTTAGCGACACTTTTTGGCGGGAAAAATTAAGTAAAATATAATTTTTTCTATAGCCTTTTTAGCTTATTTTTACACCAAATTTAGATTTTGGTAATAGGGTAAAATTTATTTATTTTCATAATCCAATTGCCGCAAAGTTCTAAATAATCATCAAATCCATAAAAAATTCCAAACCCATCAGCAAGGACTTAAACTGCATTAATCAAACAAAAAACCTAAACAACAAACAATTATTCATTCCGGTTATCTAGCGATTTTGTAAATATAATAAAATCCGTTAACTATTTAGTCGAGTTTTTTCATTAGACTTGTAAAATCCTGTTGAAAGTTATTGCATTCAAAACCAATTTTAAACACAAATCACTTTGAATTAATCTTGTGTTAATATGTCAGATGATATCCAGTATGCGGTTCCGATTACCCGCCCACCTTGCTTGATTGAATAGACTTTGTTTCATGGCAACAAACGGATTGTCTGTATTGTCTGGGAAAGATGAATGGAGAGAATATAATGAAATCAATTTATGAAGGTCCATTTCAAATGGGAACTATGAGCGGATACCTTTAATGAAAAGAGGTGAGGGTTGTACTTCATCTAGTCCAGAACGTCGCTAGAGAACTCTTCTTTGCCGACCTTTCGCGAACAAAAAAGGAAGGTTTAAAGCTGCATTCGTGCTACAAATATCATACTTCAAGGTATACAAAAACATTACTCTCTCAACAACACTATACTGACGCCAAAAATATATTTGGACAATGTGAAGATGATTTATGGAAGGTTCTAAGTTGCCAAAGGATGACCGGGAATCTTATTATACGATGAATTTGAAAACACTTCTGCCAAATCAAAGGAGAAATACAAGTAATCAATTCTGTATACTTATGTCAGGTTTACAAAGCTCATTAATGACATGAGAAACATCAGATGACCATGGCCTAGAATGAAGCTTTAACTCCCCACCCCCCCCCCCACCCTAAGTTTTGTGAACAACTGTTTGCACTTAATGGAGTAGATTCATAATGAAGTAAATTACCTGAGGTTGAAAGAGTCTAACTTTGATTATTGTATGCTTACTTGAAGCAGCATGAGGTACATGCTAATGAGAACAGAATGATGATGGAGAGGTTCAGTCAACCGACTAATGACCCTTTGGCACTAGTGTCTAATGCATCAAATCAGAAGTATCCAACACAATCATCTGAGTCTCCACAATCCTCAAATCAACCATCACTTGTTGATAACTTTCAATGGACTCAGGAGCACTTCTACTGAAAACTTATCGAAGTCCTAACCAACACACTTACCTCCTCACTCAAATCGTACAATCCATCTTCTCAAACAACACAACTGAAAAATGTCTTTAATGCACAGGATCAAAGTACGTTCAATGACGGCAGAGTTGTGGTTCAAGATGTCCGTGGAAGATACAATGCGAATAATCAGGGAAGACCATTTTAGAGGAACAATGCAAGAGGAAATGTTGTAGCTGGGAATGCTGGAGGTCAGACCAGAGATGGCAATGTGAATCCTGGTCAAGCTAAACCCGTTATGTGTTACAACTGCAAAGGAATCGGGCACATATAACACGAGATGTCCACAACCAAAGCGACACTCGGATTCAGATATTCAAGACAAGATGTTGGCTTATGCTATGTCATGAGAATGGTTGCAGTACTGGATGAAGAGGAGTTGTTGTTTATTATCAGGGAGAACATGTCACAAATTTTGATGACGATGTGTGATTGCAATAATGTAGACCCATTGTCTCTTGAAGTTGATCTAATGCGATGCATCTCGCTCTTGATGTTGATGAGGTTCCCACTTACACAAACCATGTTATGGTCATCTTTCATCTGAAGATCCAATCTACGTGAAGCCGGGCCATCATATGACTCGAATACTACGTTTGAGGTTCAAAGATCATTGATACTTTGTAGATCATATGGGATGAGTATCATGAAGTACACAGATGCAAAGCGTCTGTACAACACAATACGTTGTGACTCTGATGACTGACTATACGAGTGGATAGTAATATTATTCCGTTGATAGTATGTAGAAGACAAGTATGAAAACTGTTGTACAAAGTAATGTTCTTCTGTTTCGAAATGATGATGATAGTCGATTTTAGATGATCTGCATGAATCAGGGTTGTTCCAATAGTGTGTCAGCAAATAAGGACAGGTTAAAGTGTTAATTATCAGCTGACTTATGACTTGCGAGTTATAAGGAAACTGGTCGGGGGTGTCAATGAACAAGGGGTAAGTTCTGAATTAACTGAAGAGAATGTTAGAAAGATTGATGTCAACATGAGATTAACTATCTTGACCAAAATCAAAAAGAACTTCTTTTAATATCGGAACCTTTATTCTGCACATTGCAAACTTCGTTCTACTCTTAACCATCATAAGATAGTGAGGGAAGAAGCGATCATTTTGAAAAAGGATTTTAAAACAAAAAGAAGACATAATTCCTTGAAGAGTTTCTAGACATAAAAAAGGCTAATAGAAAAGGTTTTTTTGATGATAGGATTATACAAACAAGATTCAGTCTGTTCAAATGGTTCACAGTATATGTAAAACCAAATTGTTTTTGATGAAAAGGAACAAAGGCAGCGATAGGTAAAAAAATCCCTTATGTCTCACCCATGCAAAGCAAGTTCAACCTGCCCTCTATAATGGTCATGTATTAGTCATGACCAATCATGCACGCCCTGTTGTACATGACTTAGAGGATACTCATGAGATTTTGAGATAACTAGGATAGAATGCTTGAAGAAAATGATAATAGCCCTCTGTTGTGCTGGAAAATAAAATTAAGATTGGACCCCAGATTACTTCGAGATAGAACCTTCTTCAGCACCTTTGCTCCACAAAGAAATCTGACCCCAGAAAGTATTTTAGTCCATAGAATAAAAATGACAGGGAAAAAGGTGGACCTCAGTTCCAAAACCCACTGCAGCTTGACGTTATGCACCCAATACTCCTAGTCAAGCTTGTCCCCCAGAGTTCTTCCAACTAAAAAGTCAGTGAAGATTAATCTTTATGTATACACACAACTTTGTAGGAATTTGACAATCTTGCAAAGAGAATCACCCCATCAGGTGTTGAAGAAGGGGAGAAGGAAAAGGAGGTTTTAAGTAACAAAAAGATGTTACCTCACTGAAGTTATTCCATTTTTCAAAACTCTTAAAGAACACTTTGCAGGAGTTCAAACGGCCCTCTTTAAAGAAGTTAAAGTAATGGAAGAAATTTTTGATCAAATGAATGACGAAGTGGACCAGAATACTGTAGACAAGCAATGTGCTGAAATTGTAAAGAAAAACCTTCTCATTGAAAATGAGAATCTGATTGCTAATTGTTTGTCGAATCAACTGTTGTATGATGTGGAAAAATCACGTTGTCTAGATCTTGAAGCTGAGATGTCTAAAGTTCATAATGAGTCAAAACATATTTCAAAACTTGAAAGGGAATACCTAAATTTGCAATTAAAGTATCAACATCTTCAAGAAAGTTTTGATAATAACAAATCACAAACATCACAGGAAGCTCCTAATTTTAACTCATTCTTTAAGATCAAGAATCTCGAACATCAGATTCAAGAAAAAGACAACGTGATTAGAGACTTGAAAGTTCTAGTCTCTAAAATAAATGCCGAAGTTGTGAAAATATAATGCTAAAGATGTCACTGCTCTTCTTGAACAAAATGCGCAATGTGTGTAGAGTAGTGAACTAGAAAAGGTCAAACTACATTACAAAGAATTGTAATGACTCATTAGATTACGCGCTGCTCTCATAGTAAAAGACATCTACCATGTTAAATGAAATATGAGAGTCTAAAGGCTCAGTTGAGACAGCATAGTGTTTGTGTCATTTGTGAACTCTGTAAACCAAAAGTTCTTGCGCCTGATGTATGCCATTGATGTTTAAACCCATCCCTCATCCCTTAAGAACATAGGACTGTGGCTCATTTTAACTATTATTCAGCCATCTTAGGAGAGTTGTAGAAACATTTAGGGAAATGGTAGAGTAGAGGTAGCTAGAGTAGTTAAAACCACTGGATAATGCACTTAAACTATGTTGTCATTACACTAACTTTATCTCAGGAATTGTTAGAATATGTGTTGCACTTGCCCAAAAAGTTCGAATGAAAGAGATAACTGGCTCCCTCTACCCTGTAATAGGAAAAAACAAGTTACATTATAATGATAAACCAGGATACTTCATATAAGCAAACACACAGACAGGAAACACAAAGTGCACCAAAAAGTTCAACAGACTAATATCCCTGTGATTCCTTCTACAGGAGTAAACACTTCCACTGAAGCTAGCGGATCAAAGACTAGAAGCAATACAAAGCACGATAGGATCATGCCAGCTAAGAGTGCGAATAAAAAGAAAGTAGAAGACCACCCTAGGACAAATAAGTCTGTTTGGACCCAAAGTAATATCGAGTGATTCTAGCATTAGCTCTAAGCGTTAGTTGTTGTAATTAATTCGAATTTTGAATCTGTGTGCAAAACGTGTAACAAATGTTTGAATTCCGCAAATCATGAAATGTGTGTTGTTAATATTTTGAATTCTGTGAATGCAACCCCCACTATTAAAACTGTCTTGAATAATGGAAAGCAGATTTGGAAACCAAAAGGCAAACTGTCTACTAACAGTTTGAACAAGACCAAGAGGGTTTGGAAAGCAACGGGTAAACTATTTACTAATGTTGGTTATCAATGGAGAACCAACAGGAAAGAAATTCACCTCTTAGGGAAAATAATTGTGGGTTATTCAATGGAGGTACCTACAGAAATAAAATTTGCCTAGGAGAACTGTGCCCTTTAACTAGGTACCTTGACATGTACTACTATTTCAGCTAACCAACAGGACCCCAACACAAATTGGGGATCTAAAACTCCAAACCCTCCAAATTTAACTTTTTTCAATGCAGTTGGTTACTTATCATACTTATGGTATTGGACTCAGGATGTTCGAAAACTGTCTGACGGCGGAGAATCGCTCAAGGCTCAAGAACTTTGTGAAAAAGTTCATCAGGACGGGAATAATCATGTTGTGCCATTTGGTCTATGGAGATTACTGATTGGTGACAGTGTGGTTTCTTAGGGCATATTTATGATGAGAAAACGCCATGGACACTATCTTTTTTTCGTGTAGGAAATTTTGTGATTCAGAATCTTGAAGTGGCCTTCAGAAAAAATTCGTGCTTTGTTGTTTATGGTCGGGTGTGGGATTACTGAAGGTTGGCGTTTAGCACAAATTTGTACGCATATTTGTTGATTGAAATGGTTATGTAAGCATCAGTTCAGGACCCGAGCCTATATGATGACCCCTGGACAATATCAATTCCGAGCTCGCCCCATCCGCCGTCATGCAAACTACATACTATTTCCACCTAACCATAATAAAGATTGGGAGATTTTTATTCAACCAATGTTTGATTGAATACTTTATCAATTTACAGGGGATAGTGAACCAGTACCTACGGTTACTTACTGTTAACGCTCTTATTGTTCTATACATAAATTCATCTGTTTTCTACACATGATTGCTCATGATGCACCTTCTCAAGTCATTTACTGCATTCCTCACATGTGCATCCTCCAGTCTTTCCTCCAAGGTTGTAGCTGGACCAACTATCGAGAAACCTCAATTACTTTAAGGCTGACCTTTCATCCCCTCAGTTAACCTATTGCTGGGAGAACTTGGTTGTGCACAGTCAACATAAGGATGTTAGTTTTGCTGAATCCAACCAAGTGAATCAACCACGGATCATCTCAAGAAAATGGACCAAGGATCACCCTCTTGATAATATCGTTGGTAATCCTTCTCGTTCGGTATCCACCAGAAAACAGTTAGCTTCCGATGCTTTGTGGTGCTGTTTCAACTACTGTACTATCGAAAGTTCGAACCATAGAACTTCAAAAATGGCCGTGATATGAAGATAACTCGTTTTGAAGCTATGCAAAGAGGAAATTCACGGAATTTGAGCGATGTAAAGTATTGGGAACTAGTACCACGCCGGACTATGTAATGGTTTTGGTCTCAAGTGGATTTATAAAGCCAAGCTTGATGAGTATGGTAATGTTCTGAAGAACAAGGAACGGTTAGTAGCAAAGGGATATCGTCAAGAGGAGGGTATTGATTTTGAAGAATTTTTTGCTCCTGTGGCAAGATAGAAAGCCATCAGAATATTCATTGCAATGCGGGCTCCAACAAAATATGATCATTATCATATGGATGTCAAAACAGCTTTTCTTGAATGGTTTATCTGCATAGAAGAAGTATTTGCAAGTCAAAAGAAGCTATGAGGGACCCTGATTAACCTACTTTCGTCTATAGTTTGAGGCAGGCTCTTTATGGTTAAAGTAGGCTCAAAAGGCGTGGTACGAACATATCAAGTTCCTTTTGGCCAACAATTTCTTCAAGGGTGCCGTGGATCCTACGTTATTCACACGTAAATCAGGCAAACATATCCTTCTCGTTCAAATATACGTAGATGATATCATTTTTACCTCAACTGATCATAATGCATGTAACATATTTTCAAAAAAGACGAGCTCTAAATTTCAAATGTTGATGATGGGACAAATGACGTTTTTCTTAGGCTTACAAATTTCTCAAAGCCCCGGAGGCATCTTCATTAACCAAGCAAAATATGCCCTCGAAACCTGTAAAGGAATATATTGGATTTGATCTTACAGACCCTGTCGATAAACCTATGGTGTCGATTAAACTGGACTGGATTCTATAGGGTGATTCCAGTTTGACCAAACTGATTTTAGAGGAATGGTTGGATCCTTATGTACCTCACTTCCAGTCGACCCGACCTTGTATTCGCGTAGTGCATGTGTGTAGATATCAGGCTTAGCCTACCAAAAAGGCACCTTGAAGAATCAAACGATATCTTTCGGTATCCTAAAGGAACCATTAACATGGGTCCTTGGTATTCCGGAGACAATGCTATGTCACTAACAGTTAGGCAGATCGGTTCATGCGGGAGAGGTTCGTGTCAGGATTCGAGAAGACAGGACGTCAGGATGTGCTCAATTTCTTGGAGATAGATTGGTTAGCTGGTCATCAAAGAAGCAAAGAACACTGCCATCTCAATAATAGAGGCGGAATAAAGTGCAATGTTGGTGCTGTGACTCAAATTCCTTTGGATGAGATCTCAGATAAAAAGGACTACAGCTTTCTGATTCATTAAGATTTCTATGTTCTGTGATAACAAAGTGTCATTGCGCTAAGCAGCTACAATGTCCAGCACTCACTGTTCTAAGCACATCGGACATACGACACCATTTCATTCGTCGAGCAAGTGGAAAATGGAGTGGTTGAACTCTTACTTTTGGAAAACTAACTATCAACCTGGCAGATATCCTCACAAATGCTTTACTAAGAGAGCGTTTCGAATTTTCTATCCCACGACTTGGGATGAAGTGATTAACCCCTGATGACAAACCTCAAACAGCTTCAAGAAGGAGAGGATGAGTAAATGAAGTGTCCTCTTGTATCCTTTGTACATAAGTACATAAAAATAGACTTGGTAAATATTTTAAGTCATTTGGAATTACAAAATGGTTTGCAATTACTTCAAATTGCAACCCGGTTCTCATTTGAAGGAAAGATTGTCGTCTGAAAGACAACTGTTCCTAACAACGGGTAATTAATTTTACTCGGGCATGGATTACTTTATATCCATGCAATTTGGGATTAATGTACGTTTCAGTGCATTTTTCTTAATTTGGAAGAGAAGTCTTCCTGTTTGATAACCAAATAATTTTTCTTAATTGATTCTTCAAAATTATTTGTGTTAAGACACGGTGGTAAAAAGTGTTAGTTTGAAAATCATCCGGACAATTTGACACTCAATCAATGACCTACGGCTCTTTCATAGAAAATGGGTCACGATTGAGGGGGAGGGGGGAGAGTGGTTGTTCAAAATTTAATGTTGGGTGCCGATTGGAAAAGTGTAACGGGTTTTGGAGAAGAGACAAAAGAAGCTAAGGACCAAATTCTTCAGAGCTCCTCACTGCATTAGCTGATGTTCCCTCTAGAGTAAGAGGACAACTGTACAACTCAAACACTTCCCCTCCACCACCTCCACTACAAAAACCTACAGGTTCATCGAGATATTTGGGCAGAAGGAAAGTTAAAGATCGAAATCTCCGAATGCATCATTAGTGAAGACTCAGAGATATTGGCTACCAACTAATCATGAGGAATTGAATGATTAAGATCAATATTCATCGGTTTGAATGCCAACTTACATCTTGTACATTCTATAGTAGAATGGAATTTTATGTTTTGTGTTCAGTGTATGAAATTTTATGAGTTTTTCATTAAACTTAAAAAAAACTAGGTTTTTGAGGTTTAACAGGAAAAAAATCTTTCAAAATTGTCATATCTGACCACTAAAACACATACCCTCAACTATTGAGGGGGAGCATTAATATGTTCATACACAACTTGGTTAAACTAATATTTGATAATACATCTATGGTTCTCAAGGTGTAGTCTCTACCACCATGTGCTAACATTTTCGTATACGATGCATATGTTGGAGAGAGCTTTTTTGAATGCAAACAACAATCGAGTACTAACACTTTGATAGGTATATCATAAGTACCTGATTGACGTTTGTTCAATGTGATTTTATGGCAAGGTGAAACTGTACTAAAGATGACATTGTATTTATTTTATCGAAGTTATAAGGATGGAGAGGTTAGGTACGCGTTCCTATGATCCTTGCCAGAAACGTATGGGATCTTCCCAGGGGACAATCCACTAGTTAGTACAGAATGTCCTTAGGTATGATTAAAAGGAGTAAATGTGAAGAACAGGGAATAGTGCCGACTGAGGATGGAGTAGTACTGGAATATACCAACAAGGGCTTAGTCATGAAAAGTCTCGATAAAGCACTTGAAGGGTTGAGGAATGAAAAAGAATTGTACAGAATAAAGGGTGTAAAGAAAGAAGCCCTCCATACACTTAAGGCAGAAACCGGGTCAATACATATGCTGTCAGAATCAAAGTGATTGAGACATGAAGACGATCATGGACCCAGTGATGCAATGCACCAACCATTCCTTGCCATCTCGTAGTGTCTCTTGAAGAAACTCTGTTCATTTGTCCGGAGACTAAACATGCAATCTATGTTCTCACTCACTCTGAGTTAAGTCAGTATTAAAAGGTGGCGTCAGGCTCCAGGCCTCCCATCATAATATCAAGCCACTTTCGAGTCTAGAGCCAAGAGATCATCTTAATTGTTAGGAAACATTTCCAATTATTTGTCTTTCACACACTGTAGAAGAAACAAGGTTATCTTTAGAGTCCTACACATTATCCCTTGTGATATTGCAGAACATCCGAAGTGATAGAATGGTATTCACTATGAAGATGGGAAATCCTGCTAGAGCCTAATCAAACAAGCTCTAGGTAGGTGACTTGTGCAGGATTCTACGAGAAATCAATCTCGTGTCAACTGGAAAGAAATGATGAGCGGATTCTACATGAATCAAAACTTGGTTATAGTATAAGAATTGACGGTTATTGACATTTGACAACAATCAAAACTCTCGATGTGTTACAAAAACTTTCATAATTATCACATCAATTGATTTTTCAAATTAATTTTCTCTTTACTGCTAACTGTTTTATTATAGGAACATTTAAAGATGGAGATGGAAATACCTTGTACCAGCAGAGTCAAGTTCATAACCTAATGCTCAGACACGACCTACACTTGTTATGAAGTTATGTAAGATCTCATAAAGGTGTCAAAGCTTCCGCTAAATCGTTATCTATTTTTCTTCAAACGTGCACAAGATGGCAATAGATACTGATGATGAGAGGTTATGTTTGGATGATGATCTCAAAAGAAAGATCATGGATTAAAAAAAAAAACAAGTCAAAGTGAACAAGCTCAATTGTTATCTAAAGATCACTACAATTAAGTATTGAATGTACATTGAAGAATCAAAAGATGCAGCTGTAGAGCTTAAGTCTAGTGTTTTCAAGGGTGACCTCCCTTAGGGGGAGATTGTTAGATATGAGTAAAAGACTCGGTCACCCCGTATATTTATTGTTTATAATAGTTTGTAGGTTAATTAGTTATCGTTGTCTTCGGATTTAAGACGGGTAACTAATACCCGGTTATTTGGTTAAAAAAAACTATTTAAGCCTTTCCAAAATTTGGAAGAGTTAAGAGGAAAACTAGTTCATAATCTTATTGTACATTTACACATACATTTCTCTCTCTGAAATATCACTCTAGTGTTTCTATCTCGAAAAACTGCCTCAATCACAAGAATAATAATCACCCGTGTTATGAATTAAACGATCCTACATTGCATGCTTTCTGATAATCATGATTTGTATGTTCTTAATTTTATCAATGATGTGAATGCTTGTGTTAAATCTAAATTTGTTAAGAAAAGTTCAAAGAGAAAAGTTTGGAAACCAACAGGAAAGGTGTTCACAAATATTGGTTACACTTAGAGACCTACTGGTCTGACCTTCACTATAGTAGGAAATGCATGACCTTTAACTAGGATTATCACAACTACTAAAGTACCTCCTAGGAAACCAACTGCTCTAGAAAATGATACACCTAAGCTTGTAGTAAGATTGGTTTACTCAAGGAAACCTAGGAAATCTAAAACTAATGTTCTTGTTAGCAAACCTAAGATTATTAAATCTATATCTGCTAACAACAAGGAACCCAATAAATCTTGGGGATCCATAGTTTCTAATGTTCCATCTTCCTCTCTTGATGAATGCAGGTTGTCCAAATTGTTCTATACTCAGGCTGCTCCAAGCATATGACTGGAGATGGCTCCCAGCTCACCAATTTCATCAGTAAATTTTTGGTTACAGTCAAATTCGGAAATGATCACGTGGAAAAGATAATGGGATATGGTGATTATCAGATTTTTGAATGTTACAATGTTAAAGGTTTACTATGTGCAAGGACTTGGACACAACTTATTCTCCGTTAGGCAATTCTGTGATACGAACCTTGAAGTTGCTTTTTTCAACACACCTGCTTTATTCGCAATCTAGAAGGTGATGATCTATTGAATGGATCTCGAGGCAACAATCTGTATACATTGTATATTGGAGATATGATGGCATCCTCTCCTATATGTCTCTTGTCAAAGGCCTTAAAGACTAAGTCATGGCTATGACACCGATGTCTGTCTTATCTGAACTTTAGAGCAATCAACCATTTAGCTAGACACGGTCTTGTTCGAGGTCTCCCTAAGCTAAAATTTGAAAAGGACCATCTGTGTTCTGCGTGTGCAATGGGTAAAAGCAAGAAGAAACCCCATAAACCTAAATCTGAAGACACCAACCGAGAAAAACTCTATCTCTTACACATGGATATTTGTGGTCCAATACGTGTCGCAAGTGTTAATATAAAGAAGTACATCCTTGTCATTATCGATTATTACTCTAGATTTACATGGGTAAAGTACTTAAGGTCAAAAGATGAAGCTCCAGATTTGATAATCAAGTTTCTCAAGATGATCCAATTACGGCTTAAAGCACCTGTCCGACGAATCAGAACAAATAATGGAACTGAATTTGTTAATTAAACTTTGCGTGAATATTATGAGAAGGTTGGAATCTCTCATAAAACATCTATTGCTCGCTCTCCACGGCAAAATGGTGTCGTTGAAAGACGTAATCGTACGCTAATTGAAGCTGCCCGCACAATGTTAATTTATGCAAAAGCTCTATTATTCTTGTGGGCAGAAGCAGTTGCTACCGCATGTTACACCCAAAATCATTCCATTATACGTCTTCATCATGGCAAAACACCATATGAGCTTTTACATGACAAACTTCCTGACTTATCTTTTCTCCATGTATTTGGTGCACTTTGTTATCCGACAAACGATAGCGAGAACTTGGGCAAGTTACAACCGAAAGCTGATATTGGTATTTTCATTGGCTATGCACCCACAAAGAAAGCATTTCAAATTTATAACCGACGTACCAGACGAATCATCGAAATAATTCATGTAGATTTTGATGAGCTGACAGCTATGGCTTCTGAACACAGCAGTTTAGAACCCGAACTTCATGAAATGACTCCTATAACAATTAGTTCAGGATTCGTTCCAAACCCTCCTCCTTCAACACCATTTGTACCACCTTCAAGAACTGATTGGGATGTTTTGTTTCAACCACTGTTTGATGAATTACTCAATCCTCCATCAAGTGTTGATCGCCCAGCCCCTAAAGTCATTGCTCCAATTGCTGAAGTAGTAGCTCTAGAACCCCATCAACTGGTTCACCTTCCTCAACAACTGTTGACCAAGATGCACCATCACCTAGTAACTCACAAACAACACCCGAAACTTAATCTCCTGCCATTTCTAACGATGTTGAAGAAGAAAATCATGACTTAGATGTTGCACACATGAATAACGATCCATTCTTTGGCATTCCAATTCCAGAAAATGATTCTGAAGCATCTTCTTCTTCGGACGTTATTCCCACCATTGTGAACACTGCTGCTCCTAACTTAGAACACATTACCAAATGAACCAAGGATCATCCGTTAGACAACATCATCGGTGAACTCGAAAGACCTGTTTCCACAAGACTCTAACTCCATGAACAAGCCTTCTTTTGTTACTATGATGCTTTCCTCACATCAGTTGAACCAAAGACTTATAAAGACGCATTAACTCAATCATGTTGGATTGAAGCAATGCAAGAGGAGCTAAATGAATGTGAACATATTGAAGTCTGGGAACTCGTTCCTCGTCCAGATAAAGTGATGGTTATTACTTTAAAATAGATCTACAAGGTGAAACTTGATGAATTAGGAGGAATTCTGAAAAACAAGGCTCGATTAGTTGCACGTGGTTACCATCAAGAAGGGAGAATTGATTTTGAAGAATCCTTTACTCATGTGGCTAGACTTGATGCTATTCGAATATTCCTCGCATTTGCTACTCACATGAATATGATCGTTTACCAAATGGATGTAAAGACGGCATTCTTGAACGACATTTTGCGCAAAGAAGTTTATGTCAGCCAACCGGACGGGTTTGTGGATAAAGACATTCCGAATCATGTGTACAAGCTTAAGAAGTCTCTCTATGGGTTGAAACAAGCTCCTCGCGCGTGGTACGATCTATTGTCGAAGTTTCTACTCTATCAGGAATTCTCTAAAGGAACCGTGGATCCCACATTGTTCATCAGGCGACAAGGAAAAGATATTCTCCTGGTATAAATCTATGTTGATGATATAATCTTTGAGTCTACTACACCTGAACTATGTGAACAATTTTCAAAAATATAGTGTTCAAAGTTTAAGATGTCAATGATGGGCAAAATATCATTTTTTCTAGTACTATAGATTTCATAAAGTCCCAGAGGCATCTTTTTAAACCAGTCTAAATATGCTCTAGAATCTTTCAAAAAATACGGTATGGAATCTAGTGACCCCGTGGATACTCCCATGGTGGAGAAATCCAAACTAGATGAAGATACACAAGGGAAAGTCGTTGACCCTACATACTATCGTGGAATGGTTAGCACCCTTATGTATCTCACAGCCAGTAGACCAGACCTAACATTTGCTGTATGCATGTGTGCCCGGTATCAGGCAACCAAAAAGCACTTACATGTTGTAAAAAGAATCTTTAAATACCTAAGAGGAACCGTTAATAGGGGGCTCTGTTATCCAAAGGATTCTTCTATTGCTCTTACAGCTTATGCAGACGCTGATACATACGGTTGCCAAGTAGAATGACGTTTTCAGAAATGGGGTTGAGTGGATAGAACTAGAACGAAGTACATCTGGAAGTATGCAATTATTGGGAGACAGACTTGTTAGCTGTTCATCAAAAAGGCAGAAAAGCACTGCGATATCTAGTACGGAAGCTGAATATATAGCCTTGTCTAGCTGTTGTGCTTAAGTCCTTTGGATGAGATCACATCTTACCGACTATGGCCTTGGATTCAATAAAATTCCAATGTATTATGATAACAAAAGCGCTATTGCCTTATGCTGCAACAATGTTCAAAATTCTCGATCAAAACATATTGACATCAGATTCCACTTCATAAAAGAGCAAGTTGAAAACGGAGTAGTAGAGCTTTACTTTGTCAATACGGAGTATCAGCTAGCAGACATCTTCACTAAGGCCCTTAACAGAGAAAGAATTGAATTTCTTATCAACAAGTTGGGAATGCAAAGTTTTACGCCGGAGACCCTGAAACAATTGGCAGATGAAGCTGAAGAATAGTGGTGGTACCTATTCAAATATCCTATAAATAAATATATTATAATAAATATAATATATAAATATAATATATATATATATATATATATATATATATATATATATATATATTAAAAACCAGAAAAACCAAAAAGATTTTTCATTTTTAGAAAACCTTTATAAAAACAAAATACAAAAATATAAAATCTTTAAAACAAAAAAAAATAAAAATGAGAAAAATATAAAAAGAGGTAATAATTGCATGTCTTCTGAAAATCGATAACATTTACGGTCTTAGAAATGTCATTTAATAATGATACGAGGCTGTAAATGAAGTTCGAGCAGAAGTTCAAAAGTTTTCAAAACATGCCAATATGGCTTGCAATTATTTCTGATAGAAACCCGGTCATCATCTTAAAGGCAAGTATTTCAAAAAGAAAACTTGACCTCTCAACAGGAATTTATTCTCGGGCATGGTCTACTTCATGACCATGCAAAGGCTTGTGTTTACTTTGCAACACAACTCGTGCTTCCTATATACAATAAGTGTACGTGTCAGTGCATTTATTTGTCAAAATAAGAGAAATCTTATTTTTATTGGTAAAAAGTTGTCTTCATAATGAATCAGTGTTTTCAGTAATCACAAAAAGATTTTCAAAGACAATTCGACCACTCAAACAATGACAACAACTCTTTAAATAGAAAACGAGTCATTATTTAATGGGGAGAATGCGTCATCAAATAATCTTTTAAAACGGTCTTTCAAAATAAGTCACAGAATAAACGGATAAAGTTTTTGATAATGACGGATAACATTTTTAAGGGGAGTTAATTTATATTAACTACAAGAGCTTTAGATGTCGTTTGTTTCAAACTTTAGGGACTTATTTACAATTTAAGACTTAGTTGATTCTCACGGAATAGATTTAAGCTTATCAATTCTTCGAACACGATCTCTAGTATATGTGCGTACTAGGTTTTGCTGATTCCAAGGTATCGAAACCAGCAAGGGGGAAGGAATAGATATACAAGAAAGATAATCAGTATACGTGATAGAATTCATACCCTATTCTTATTTTAGGTCATTCCGAAAAGACAAATGTCATAACCACAAAGAAAATCAATGTTTAACTTGTTACTTTTGGGTGCCCTATTTCAACTACATGGGGGTAGAGATATCTTGTGATTTCAAGTATGCATCATTTAAGATACTAGGGGGAAGTGTTGTAAGAAGATTTATTCTAAACGTGAGAAGATTGGTTACTGATTCAAGAAATGCTTCCTCAAACGGTTAATCACTAAGCTTATTTTTTAAATAGAGTAGAATTTGTTGACAAAAGAGGTACACATTGGTTTGATAAGTATGATGATTCCTTAAGTTAGTCAGTATTCTGCAGAAAGAAATGAGTACATTTGGGACTTAGTTGACTTAGGTGTTATCATTTCGACTACTTAGAGGGAATAATTGTGTCATCCGAGACTTAGTTGACTTTGGTGTCTTAATTTATATCATCACTATCGTGTAAGGAGAAATTTAGACATCCGAGACTTAATTGACTTTGGTGTTGCGGTATCAAATTCTTGAAAGGGTTAATTGTGTATTTCGGATATCTGGGCTTTATACATTAAGACTGCTTGATGCGGCTTGCAAGAAAGTTTTGAATCTACTCAAGGAAGGATTGCTGAATTAAGGGGAAACTAAGACAACTTCTTAAGAGAGACTACGGGGAAGACCTACGGCTGCTACAAAGAACCATATGATTCTATCATATGATGTTCTCATCATTCAGGTCAAACCTCGTACATAATCTACTTGTTAATATATAATTAAGTAGTATAGACTTATGGTGATAATAAAGAGTGCTCAAGTACAAAGTTTTCAAGAATTTCTTAGTAAATTCAAAATCTTTCAAATTATTGTACTCAGCACTGTCTTATATACCCTCAATTATTAAGGGGGAGCATTAAAATGTTCCTTATACGGCTTGTGCATAATCAAAACATTTTTCTCCCATATTTTTTAACATATTTGAATCAATTGATATCTAAAATATCAAGATATTTGAAATTTTTGATAAGGGGAGAAAATGTGATTAAAATATATGGCTAATAATGTGAACGTGTTTTGAACTTAAGTGTATGCTTTCCCATATATGTGCTAAACTCTTTCGATTAATCGATGCACATATGAAGGGGGAGCAAATGGTTACGTGATTGGCAGAAATGTGGAAGTACCAAAGACTGACCATTTGTATTACTGTATTGGAGTTATAAGGTGGTTAAGGTTAGGTATTCATTCCCATGATCCAGCCAGAACCAGAGGGATCTACCCAGGGATATTCCACCAGATAGTGTAGTAGTCCTTAGGTATGAAAAAAGGAGTAAAAGTGAGAATAAGGGAAAAGTGCCGACTAAGAAAGAACAAGAAAAATGACATACAGACTAAAAAATGAACCAGAACAAACACAACAACTAAACAAATCACTCCATGGCTCTTGATACCAATTGAAGAATATCTAATAACATACTTGATGAGGGAAAGAGAGATAGTTTAGAGAGAGAGAGTGGTTGGATGAACACTTTAGAGAAAGAAAGTAAACATGAAAGAAAAATGCATTAAGTGTGTGAAATAATGAACAACCAACACCCTTTCCATAGCATGGAAATGGTATTTATACTTCCTATGGCCGGCTATGGACATGGCTTACATGGGCTTTCCACAGGCATTGGGCTAACTAGCCTAGTAAGTTTCCGAAAATAACTAAACGAGCTATCTAATAATATCTATATAAGTGACCGACACTTTCGTGTTCCTAACACCGTCATCAAACAAATAAAAGTTTACGTCAAGCAAGTGTTATAAAACTATTACGAAGAGAATTTATAACTTTTCACCTTTTATTTTTATTGATTATGTAAAAAGTTTACGTTTCGCAATAAATTACGTTTATGCATGCATAGAAGCACCAATACACATCTATACTTCAACAAATACCCACCATTATACCCAATACTCAAAAATTATATCATTTCTTCACAAATAAAATACTATGTCCAGTTACACCCTTAATCAACATAAGATTGATATTCAAAATACCTCTTTGGAAATTACCATGTGCTTAAGTACTATGTCCTTACACTAGTCACTTCTAATTCACATAGGGACGAGAGCACTTGTCCTTAAACCACTTCTAGCCCATGGTATTTGTAAGTGGTTTGCTAGATACTTACAATATAAAAGGAAGCCTAATGCAAGCCTTATTCACACACTCTCATTTCTTGCAAACATTAAACTTCTATCTCTTTGTTTTGTCTCCTAAACTCATGGCTCATAAAGGGTGCCAAAGAAGTTTCATAGTTTTCATTTCTACAACAATACAAGTATACAAGGGTTATTAAGGTTTGATTATAAGGTGTATCAAGTGTTTTGCAAGACTGTGGTTTCATTTAATCAAGGGTTTTCAAGAATGGAAATTAGGGTTTTATAAAAGGATTTTGGGTTGAAGAATTAAGGTTTGATTTGTGTTCATCTCTTCTTTCATTCATACAAGGTCTAATACCATCTCTACACTTTCATAATTACTTCATTCTAATACATTCATATTTATTATTTTGTTATATCACCATCCAGTTATTATTTTATAAAGTTTATATAATAAAACACATTCATACATAATCAAGAAATACATATTCATAGTGAAAATGTGTTTAAAATATGTTAGAATGCAAGAACATATTTTATGTGGTATATTACAAGTATTGGACAAGTTATATAATTAATTATTACAAATTTATTTATATAGTTTATAAATAAATAATTATTTGGACATTTTATTTGGACATATTGGACATAAAATAGATGGACATAAATTAGAAGACTTAATTATATAAATGAGGTTGTAATAGATAAATTAGAAGACTTGTAATAATTAAATCATGTCAAAACTTATAAAAACAATTTTTACAAATTAAATTCGGACAGTTTGTATAAACTGTTTGAGCGCGAATTCTTAGGCAAAATATAAACTTCATATTATGATAGTACATTTCAAGACGATTCGATAATTAAATATATAAAAAGTATTATTATATATAACAGTTTATATAAACCGCTACTGTACATATTTTTATATAATTTGTAGCTATAATATATTGATAGATCATCTCGATACGAAACTGTGGATATAAAGAACGCGCAAAACGGAGTTAAAACGAGAAAGTTATAAATTTCTGGTCCGATTCGGCCAAAGTATAAAACTACAAAGTTGTTCGGAACAATGTTTTACTCTAAACGTCAAGTTTTTGAAACCTAGAAGTGCATAAATTGTGAACTAGATATCAAAGAAACTAGATAACCTTTATATAAAATTTTCTACACCATTTTCCTGACATGAATAGTGTTGGTTCGTTTAGGCTATAAAAACCTTAGAAAATACTTTAGCAAACCTTACAAATATTATTTTATAAAACACTTGAACTATATGTTGTGACACTTTATAAATAATAAACATATTTATTCAAACGATATCGACAATAATTATTTATCGGACAAAGATGATATTTTACAAAGTACATATAACAAGCATGACTTAAACATTGTTTCGACTTTTATAAATCAAAACTAAAACTCTTAGGTGGTGATATAACTCTATAATTAATATTGTTGTATTGATTTCAAATACACTATATTCATACGACCTATAACTTAATTAGGTTGCGTTCGGATCACACGTGACGTTTCACTTATTTGATTTCCCAGAGTCAATACATTTTACTTGAGGTGAGTTTTATGGCCCCTATTTTCCTTGTTTTGAACTCTTTTGGGGGAGAATACATGCTCGTTTACATACTTGTTTACATACTCGTTTTCATACTCATTTACAAACTCATTACAAACTCGTTTACATACTTGGTTTTGTAACTCGTTGGTATGTGCTTAATTACACATACCTTTTACCTTTAAAAACGAGCTAAAATAACCAAAAACGGACTTAAAATGCC
>BQNB010110897.1:0-22463 GCA_026074375.1 Tanacetum coccineum
AAGAACAAGAATCTATCACAAAACACATAGACATATTAAGTGATAAAGGATAAATGAACTTCACTTGATTAAATCATGCAGCTGAGGCTGTTACAAGAGGGTTTTGACACCTTAGAAACAAGGCCAAAGGCTGCTAAAGTCGTCTTCTAAAACTAGGGTTCGTCTCCCAAAAGTTACACACTTAAAACCCTAAAAATAGATTTGTATATATAGGAAAATAGGTGCGACGATGTCACATTATGATCTTGATGCCATCGCCTCGTAGAATCTTTCAGGGTTTCTTTAAGTCAGCTACATTCTGACGCCATTTAGAAATCCATGATGCCGTTTATTGAGTGATGTGACGCCGTCGCGTAT
This sequence comes from Tanacetum coccineum, assembly GCA_026074375.1. Taxonomy (NCBI): domain Eukaryota; kingdom Viridiplantae; phylum Streptophyta; class Magnoliopsida; order Asterales; family Asteraceae; genus Tanacetum; species Tanacetum coccineum. Next base: position 358 of record BQNB010110897.1, read on the forward strand.
GGTTTGCGATGCCATTCACGGTCTGTGAGATTTTCTTCAAGATAGTTGATGTAGAGTTGTGGTCTTTTATGTTTCTTCTCCAATTGAGCCCAAGTCACGTGTATTTCCTCTAAAAGCCATCTAAGTGCTAAAAACATGAAAACAAATGATTAAGCACATAATCTGGGCATATTTGCATGATTTAGGGGTTAAATGACCCCGAAAAAGTGTATATAATGATACCTTATCAAATACCCCTACACTTGGGATTTGCTTGTCCTCAAGCAAATGGGCTTTTCTACCTAGACAATAACAATATTGGGGGCATTTAACCTACTCTTTAAAAGCAATTTACGACACAACTTTCTAAACCTCGTAATTAAAAGAACGGAAAACATATACTAGTGTGACACCCCGCAAATTTTCGTTCAAAATTTTAGCCGTTACCGGTCGCTAATTTGAATTTTTAAAGTTTCGTTTAACTTTTACGTTTAATCAGGAAGTTTTCCCGCTATTTATCTGAGAATCGTCGCCGGGAGTGAACCAGGACACCAAGCGTTGTAGTATTTTGGCAATAATCACATTTTTATATTTTAAGGCAATATTTAAAATTTCATAATTTTTGGTGATACTGTTACTCGTTTCGTTACTTGCATGAATCGTGATTTATCCAAATATAAGCATATGCATGGAAGGCTTGGAAATTAAATCAAACAAAGAGCACTAGCATATTAAATTATTAAAAACCATATTACCCCCCCCCCTCTTATCTTATTCGTCTAAACAAACACCTTATGTGAACCTTGGAGGCCAAGTTAAATTTCAAAAACAATAAGACAAGTTAACAAATAGCATTTGTCCTTGCTTAATTATGATTAAGAGATCATTTTAGTCCCCTCTCCCCTCTTTGTCCTATTACACAAAACACATACACTACACACTTTTAGTGTGTGAAGCAATTGTCCATATATACCATTTACTTCTCATTTTTTATTCATATCACACACACACTTAGCATTTGAGTTTTCTTCTTTTATCTTGTTCTTTCTAGCCATGAAATACATACACACATATATAAATCCATAAAATTTTCATCTTTGATCAAAAAATCTTGAAGATTTGTTGAAGGTTTGATCATTTGTATCATTTGGGTATTTGTTAAACAACATTTAGGTTGTTTAGTCTTGTTCCTCCTTCTAAAAACCTTCAATCTTTGTAAGTCTTTAAATCTTCTAATAGCTTGTACTTTCCTAATCTTCTTGATGCATACATACTAGTTGTACAACTTATTTTGTAAAAACAATGATTTTAAAACTACATAAACCTTAAAAGGTTATGCCTAGGGTTCAAAAATAATAAAAGAAAATATAAGTAAAATATAGTTTTGTGGTCGTGGTTATTTTTGTGTAATAAAAATGGTATGTTATAGCTTATTATATTCGGCTTATGTTACTAAGCTTTTGGAAAAGCTTATTTTGATTATTTTGAGCTTAATGGGCTTATTACATGGTTCAGCCCCATAAGAAAAGAAAGAAGAAGTGATTGTTTAGCTTATTTTGTTTTGGCTTATATTTATTAGCTTATTTTCTAGCTTATCTTGAAAGGATAAATGGTAAACTTATTCGGCTTAATAAATAAGCCTGAATATGTTTTGCTTGGGCTTTTAGCTGCGTCCCACATACAAGACCAACGCCACAAGCTTATTCTTGAGCTTATGTGGTTCGACTTATTATGGTTTGACTTATTATAAACTTATTGATAGCTTATTATTAAGTCAAGTGTTTATTTTTTAATGTTTTGCTTATCGAACTATATGGATAAGTAAAACTATATTTTTGGACTTAACGGGCCAAGGCCCAACATAAATACAATACACCAAGGCATAAAGCTATGATGTAGCTTATTGGATAAGTTCATGAATAGCTTATTTAATAGTGTACCACTTAGACGCTATACGTTTAACTTATTTTGAACGTTGGACGTGTCGAGTAATAAAATTTAGCTTATTGGGCTTAAAAGCCCAATAAGGGTCCAAATAGGCTTTTGATTAAATAATAAAAGGGTTTTGACAATGTATAATTTGTAGATATAAAAAGAGGATTGAAAGTGATTTGAAAAGGGTGTTTATAAAAGTCTACGACTTTGGAAAACGTGTAAACACGAACGGGTCATGCCAAAATTTTTATAAATTATTATACTTAGTAAATATTAGAAAACGCACATGATAAATTAAATCTAATAATGTGCCGAACAATGTATGTAAATAAAAATATATATATATATATAATATATTTTTACTTAGACATTTATATATATATATATATATATATAATATTAATATACGTACTATTATTTACTCAATTTACTTACGAAAACATTTTAACTATTATACGATCACAAGCGTTAATTATTAGAAATATATTAACAAAAGTACACTAGTATTTGCTTATGCATTATCCGCACTTCTGCGCTACTCCGATATTAAACCAAACCTTCATTTAATAGGTTGTCTATACGAACCGTCGTTCGTTATCGTGTGATTTTATTCTAGACTATTCTTCTTTGATTCATCAATCAAGGTGAGTTCATAGCCCCACTTTTAATTGTTTTGAATAATTATTTTATAACTTAGGGTTAGAAACATTGCTTGTTTTTAAAACTGGACACAAGTACTATACGTGAGAAATTCCTCGTTTACGTATTGCCTAAGTAGCGTTTAGACTACTATTGCCCGAATTTTCATGAACTATTAAGCATCTTTAACCGATTGGCTGGTTAAGTGAGCGCAAGTGAATAAATAGATCTATTAGGACTAATTATCCCTATCCGGGTAAGAAGCACTTACTAGTCTGAGTTTGCCAAGGACTAACGGATATATGTCATGTCGAAACTAGTTAGGTGGTCTTTGGTCGGACGCCTGAAGGGCAAGCCTTTTATAGCATTGTACATGCTATCTTTTAGTATTAGCATCAGTGTCATGAGCTTAGTGCAACGTAAATGCCTCTTTATGTGAAGTTGTATCTCCTATAACTGTCGCATACGTTTTGATAATCTTGCGGTCCACATTAATTACGTTTGAACTAAACCTATGAATTCACCAACTTTATGTTGATGTTTTATGCATGTTTTTCTCAGGTGATTATCATGGACGTTGTTTCTTAACTTATGTGAAATCTATTTGCCCGATCTGGTTTACCATAAATTTATCTATGTCTTTAAATACTGTTGTTGGACTTATTTAAGCTTCCACATTTTAACTTTTGTATCTTTTAAATTTGATCAATGTAAAACTTATTAATATTTTGAATTTATGCAACGGTGTTTATTTTTCAAACGTACCCTTAGAGGTCGTTCTTTATGCTTTGTACTTGAGATATTCATGACGTCACGCCTCCGGACAATAAATCGGACAGGACCCCATTTGGGGGTGTGACGGATTGGTATCAAGAGCCAAAGTTATAGAGAACCAGATAGTATAAACTAGGTCTGGACTATAACTAGTATGTGATCCTACGTGATTATATGTGCCTTACGTGATTTTAAATATAAGTAATATGTACTATGTAATTAAATACTAAGTATAACTAATATTACTATAATTATATTGCATTCTTTTCGCGGTACTTCATCTGATGGTTTATTCATTCACTCATTCATCTATGCATTCATTTACCAATTCATTCATTCGTTCATTTATCCATTTGATCATTATTTTCCGCATCATGCATGTTTGGTATAAAGGATATTTATATAAACTTTTGATTGTGTAGGTCATGGCTATCTTTGTTATTTCAGTTTCATTAGATTCGTCTGAGGAGAGTGTGTGGACATCTACTGGACGAGTCATCTTGTTTGGTACTATCCCTACCACTATCCCTGACACTACACTTTTTGTGATTTCACCTACTACCCATATTGATACCACACTGATACCTACTGTTTCACCCACTATACCATCATCACCCGATTATACACCCGCATCACTTGATTATTCACCCGCATATGATATAGAGTTTGATCCATCTAAGGATCCGTCATCAGACCATATACCACCACTACCAGCTACTTTACCATTTCTTTCATCGACCGATGATTCTTCAGATAGTGATATACCGGATACACCACCATCACCTACCCATGGTACATCATTTACTGAGACTAACTTTGTACCCAGAGATCACCAGTAGCATCTGGTGTACTTTGACGTCGAGTCATGATTCTTGCACTTGGACAGCCTATTCCTCATGGTCGACCGTACCGCTACCATCTTAATGGGCCGGTACACATGATGACTGCGAGGAAGAAGGTTGGACCGTTACCCACTCATCGTCTTGCTGTGAGACATTCAGTTGATTACTCTTCTTTAGATGATATTTCTTTGGATGATTCTTTGAGGGATTCATCATCGAGTTCATCATCAGAGTCTTCTTCGGATTCTTCAATGGATGCTTTATCTGATTTTGCATCTAGTCGTTCATCTTCTGATCATTCATTACCCACACCATCATCGGATATGAGACCTAGTCATCATTTATGTTCATTGGTACCGAGTATTAATCGTTCATCTGCCGCTATTTCCGAGAGACCATCTTCTGATTCTTCTTCTGTGAGTCTTTCTCGTAAGAGGAGTAGATCCCCTACTGCATCTGTACCATTATCCTCACCTATCCTTGGAGCATTATCTTATGTGCGTGCTGACCTTTTACCATCACCTAAGAGGATTAGGAGTCCTAAGACAGCTACGGATTTAGAGGGTTGTTTGGAGGATTGTTTTGATCCATATGTACCTAGAGAGGCTGGATTAAGAGTTGACTTTAAGGATGAGAGTTATGAGTCATCTAGGCATAGATGGACTAATTTAGAGATGGATGTTGATGTTGTAAGGAGTGATTGATTGATATTGACCCCGAGATTCAGGTAGAGATTGACGAGTGTATCGCTTATGCAGATGCTCTTAGAGATAGAGGGATTGATGCTAGAGTTGTAGTTAAGGCTATTGATCAAGAGGAGATTGAGACGAGTATGAGAGGCCCAGTTGAGGTTAGAGTTGATAGAGTTACTCACCTAGCGGTAGCTGATGATATTCCTGAGCCTGCTTAGGAAGAGGTCACGTATGAGACATTAGGAGATTTAGTTCAGAGGTTTCCTGATCATACTAAGGAGATTCCAGTTTGTCGTGTTCAGGTTATTGAGAGTGTCTAGAGGGATAAGGGACACAGGATCGTAGCGACAAGACAACAGAGTGCTGATATGTCAGAGAGGATCGGAGAGCTAGAGTGGGATAATATGAGACTTAGAGACATGATGGATGTTGCGAGTCAGAGAGTTTCCTGGTCACATCATAGGGAGTTGCGTGTTTAGAGGGAGATGAGACAGATTCAGCGTTTCAAATTTTATGATCTTATGAGGATTGCTAGGCTTGAGGCTTGTGCCAAGAGGCATTTGGGCTACCGTTCTTAGATTATTCCTTGAGTATCCTAGTGTTGACTTATAACACCTTGTAGTAGCTAGTTATTAGGGATTTGTAAATCCTATATTTTGGAACCAAGTTGTAACCATTAGTATTGATGATATGAAATCTAATGTTACCATTCTATATTTAATATTCTTAACTTAATGATATTTTCTGTGGAAAACTAGAAGGGGGGTTGAATAGTTTACCGCTTTTTAATTAAAGGTTTTGAAGTGTTTGTAAAAAATTCTAGATTTGAATTTATGTGAACTCAACACTTGCCCAATATGAACAATATATTTATCTAAACAATTGATATGATAGTATGAGGAGATAATGTAAGACAAGAGATAAGAGTAAGAACAAAAAAACCACAACGCGAGGATTTATAGTGGTTCGGTAACGAAGCACCTCTTCGCCCTACTCCACTCCCCGAGCACCTAAATCGAGAGTTTTCTTTACTATGTCAACAAGCTCCCTTATGGCGGAGAAAACCGTATACAACGTTGCTTACACCGATTTACGACACAAAGCTAAATGTCGAGTTCCAATCTTAGCTAAAACCAATCTATTACAACACAACTTCACGACTTCACAACTTCTTCACAACTTCAAGACTTCCTCACAACTTCACGACTTTACTTCACCACACTACTTACGCCATAACTAACTGACACTACTTGGTGGGCGGTCTCCTTAAATAGGTAGGCGGTCCCCTTAATTTTAAGGGGGCCGACCATGTATTTAAAGGGGCCGCCCAAGACTAGGGCTTCCCCAGTTTGTCTTTTGTGTAAGGAGAATTTTCTGGATCTTTTCTAGCCGTTTTAGGTCCAAAAAATTGAATTTTAAAATGTTTATTTTGAATAAAACATTTCTTTTAATTGTAGAAATTTTTTTGTGATGTTTATAAAATGTTTACAGCATTTTATAAAAGTGTGAGGTTGAATAAAAAATTTCTTTAATCATAAAATGCATTAAGCATTTATTTATTCATACCTTTAAATTTATAGGAAAAACTGGGGGAGCGTTCGACATAGGGCCGTGGTCCCTTAAATAGGTAGGCGGTCACCCTTAATTTTAAGCGGGGCGGACCGTGTATTTAAGGGGTCGCCCTAAAACTGGGGCTTCCATTAGTTATGTCTTTTGTCGTAGGGGGGATTTTTCTGAACTTTTTTGCCGTTTTAGGTCGAAATTTGAATTTAAAATGTTTATTTTGAAATAAACATTCTTTAATTGTAGAAAATGTTTTGTAATGATTTAGGTGTCCTGAGGTTGGAATTAAACAATTTCTTGATCATAAGAATGCATTAAGCTTTTTATTTTTTCATACCTTTAAGTGCTGTATTGTGAATAAGAATTTATCTTATCTAAATTACTTGTTTGAGTTTAATTTACGTTGAACGTTTTTATATTTTGTGATTATCAAAACGTAAAGATGTGAAAAAAATATTAGTAATGTTTTTAGGCATTATATTTTATCAACAATCTCCCCCTTTTTGATGATTACAAAAATTAAACTCATTAAATATAAAATTATTTTTAAACAAGTATTTAGTGAGTTTCATGTCATTTATCCTCCTTTTTGTAGAATCAAAAAGGCATCGTTGATAATTTCTAGTTAAATCGACGAAATAAATTCTCCCTTGATGTGTGCTCCCCCTCGTTCGAGGGCACCCAAAGAATCGACTATGATTTCTTGGCTACAATAATGAGTTAGAACATACAAATCTTCGTAACATGTAATCAGGAAGGAGGGAAAAATTATGACAATTGCAAGCAAACATCAAAGCAAAATAAATACTTCGTTCATAAGACAATATGTGTGATATAACACATAAGCATAAAATAATTAAAAAAAACAATATATTCTTTAGAGCATATTGCAATACATAAAGAAAATTTAACTAGCTATAGCAAGGATTTTGAATGCTTGTGCATAACAAAGGATTTAACGATTATTTGAAGGCATATTATGAGATTAGTTAGTTAGAGAGTTTGGAGCGGAGGCGGTTGTGGAAGGGTAATCTCTTTGAACTCTAGGTGGTGGATGAGGTCGAGTGAGAAGGAATTCAATCCAATTGATATCCTCACTTAAAGCAAGGAATTGTATTGGAGGTAAAATGCAACTTAAGGGCAATAACCCAACTATGGGTTTCAACTTGGTTGATGTTGAGGGTGTGTGGTAAGTTTGGAGAGTAAGGTGATGAGGGAATGTTGTTTTGTGAGGTTAGATAGGTCTTGTAGTTGATTAATGTCATCAACTAGGCTTTCTTCTCTCTTGGAGATAGAGTATGGTGTGTGTTAAGTTTTGGGTAGTTACTTGAGTGGAGCTTGAGTGTGAGCAATAATGTGATGTTGATTGGTGAGTTGGGAGTGAAGGATGTGGAGAAAACTTGTGGTGATGTGTGAGTGTCTTAATTTAAGGTTTTGGTAATGTTGATTGGGATGATTGTTTTCTTGAGATGGTTTATGATGAGAGTGACGTGTTTTGGTATTGGTTATGTTGTATTGAGCACATGTGATGTGTTGCAAAGTTTGGTTTCTTCCTCTAAATGGGTTTCACACTCATTTTGGCACCCTTGATGGTTTGGATGTGGGTTTGTTAGGAGATGTCATTGGTGGGGATGATTGTGATGATGATGAATGAGGATGTATTTATAGTGGAGGAAAGGTTTAAATTAGGACAAATGAACATTCAAATGATTAAATCCAAGAAATGTTTGTGAATTTAGGGAAACAGTAGCTAAGTCTAGAGGGTGTTTGGTTAAAAAGAAAAGAAAAATATTGTCTTCCCATGTTTGCCTAGGCCGGTCCCCTTAATTAAGGGCGGTCCCTTAAAATTTAAGGGTGTGCGCCCTTTAGAATTAAGGGGGCCGTCCTAATTCTGGGATTTCGTCAGATCCTAAAATTCGATTTTTCTCAAATTTTGTGTGAGGGTTTCTGTTTAGTGGTTCAGTTTGCAGCAGTCCTCTTTTTATGGCAATTAAGATTTTTAGGAGTAATAGCATTTAAGCATTCAACATTCTATATATATATGACAAGATGTAGGACAAAACTATTTCACATATTTTTAGCATATACTCATATATGAATTGAGAACAAAAAAAATGAAGAACATATATAAAATAGTAACAAGATATGATGCACAAAGATTATTTTTTTTGGTCAGGGGCTAAGTTAAGTATGAACTAAACTTATGGCATATTACTAAGTGTGTGCCTAAATGCACAAATGTGGAGTAGCGATTATTTTCGACACTACAGACATGCAAAACCTAGAAAAATCCAATATGCTCCGTCTTTCTCGATTATTTTTGTTTAAACCAAGATTGTCGAAAATATTTATTAGACTATATACTTTTCAACAACAAGTAAGGGCAATATTTTGCTTGTGAGATGTTTTTACCATATCTTAACAATATATGAATACTTGATTTTTTATGTGCTCCTAGTTGTGAGAAGACCTTTTTAGAAAATATAGATTGGTATTATTATTAGATATGTATAATGAGATATGCATTGAGATAGAAGAATTAGTAGAAGTTTGTTTATAAACTTTTCCCAATCTTGTGTTTTTGTGTGAAATAGAAGCCTAGACTCAGAAAAGAAAAGAAAAATTGTCAGTGGGTGGTCCCCTTAAAGTCTGGATGGTCCCTTTAAAATTAAGGGGGCCGCCCTTTATGAATTAAGGGGGCCGCCATCTGTTTGAAAAAAATTTCAAGATTTTTATAAACAATGATTTCTTTTATTATGCCAAAAACTAATCGATTTGATCCATCATTCTAGGCCTAGACGTAAGTAGTTGCAATGCTCAGTTTAAGTGGTTTAGTTAGGTGATCGACTATGTTGTTTCCGAAGTGACTTTTCTAAGGAGATATTCCTCTTTTTGAACTTTTAGCGAAGGAAGTGAGACTGAATCTCATGTGTTTTGTTCGTGAGTGTGAACCGGGATTCTTACTTAGTATTATTGCCGCCTTTGTTTATCAAACATTTTTGGAATTGTCATCTAACCTTAACGCCATAGTTATGAGAGCATGATTCATCATAGAGCTTGTTGACATGCCTTTTCTTGCGCTTACGTTTCCGCTTCGGTTGTGGGGAGGGTAATTGGGGGGCAGAGCGGTTTGCTTCTTTTAAAAACACGATGTTAGACAACATCTTTAAAAACATGCAAACTCCACTAGGCTCTTGCGATCCACATAATCTCCGTATGATACGGAATCCGCATACGCTATGGTTTCTACTGTCGGATCCCTTAGGATTACCATAATCCTAAATGTGTTAGTACCTTTAATGTATCGGAAGATACATGTTAAACGCTTCTAGGTGGAGAGGTTTTTAGGAACCTCTTGAAGCGGGCACTAAAGGCAAACACTTAACATGGTATCGGGTTTACTTGTCGCTAAGTATAAAAACTACTATCATGCCTCTTATATTTCGGTATTATCTATGGACTCACCTTCTTCGTCTCTCGGAGTTTGGTTTCGTAGACATAGGGGTCTTTATTGCTATTGAGTCTTTAGTCTAAATTTCTTAGCATTGCCTTAATATATTTTGATGATAAAAAATATTTGCTCCATCTTCTAATTGTTTTATTTGTAATCCTAAGAAGAAGTTAAGTTCCCCCCATCAAACTTCATCATGCATGATCACTTGGCAAGTCATCACATATTTCTTGACAGTTGATCGAATATAATGTCATCAACATATATTTGGACAATTTAAACAATGAGATTTGGAGTCTTTCTTTTTTAGTAAAGAGTGTGTTATCTCTACCTTCCTATTAGAGTTAAGTATGGGTCGTTATAGAAAGGCGGTTTTAATCGATCTATACCAAGCTTTTGGGGCTTGTTTTAGACCATATAGAGCTTTCTCAAGTTTGTAGACATAATGTGGTTTGCGAGTCAATGAATCCGGTGGTTGTGCCACGTAAACCTCGCTATTGATAAAACCATTAAGGAATGTACTATTCAATCCATTTGGTATACTTAAAGGTCTAATGCGCAGGCATAAGTAAAGTGATTCTTATGGACTCTAGTCTAGCTACGGGTGCATATGTTTCGTAGTAATCAATTCCTTCTTGTTGATTATATCCTTGGGCGACTAACCTAGCTTGGTTTCTAGTTACGACGCCATTTTCATCGAGTTTATTTCTATATACCCATTTTGTTCCTATAATGGTCATATCCATGGGATTTGGGACTTAGTTTACCCCCCCCCCCCCCCCCCCCCACCCCCCCCCCCACTTCCCAAACATCTTTGGTTTTGAATTGGTTTAGTCCTTCTTGCATTGCCATTACTAAATTTTTAATCTTTTAAACTGGCACTCATTTATTTTTTTGGGTTCTATTGTCTAAAATAAAGCAAAAGAAATTGTTTTTTGTATTGAGCTTGCGACTAAGAGTTTTTGATTTAGATTACCAATACGTTTTTAGGGGATGAGTTTTAGATCTCTTTAATATTTATTATTTGATTATGTCTCTAATGAATATATCGTCAGATTTTGTCCTCTACTAATGGGTTTTGTTTTACTAACCTCAATAGCTTTTCTTTGACTAGCTCTCATTTCTAATGGTGGATGTTTTTAGGCGGGGAGAGTTTCATCGAAGTTACATTCAAGAATCTTCAACTTTCATTGTTTGTTTGTTAACGGTATTATGTAAGCTTTATTATTTGTGAATATCTCCTAGAAACAACTTCGTTATGACTTAGGGTCGAACTTGGTGAGGTAATCCTTTGTATTAGAACAAATCATTTAATTTCGAATACCTAAATATAGTTAAGGTTTGGTTTCATACCTTCTTACAACTGTATTGGGAGTTTTTCCTTAAAATACGTCTAATGGAACTTATTAATTATAAAGGTTGATTGTATCGACCGCATTACACCAAAATTCGTTGAGGATTGAATTGTTGATTTAACATGGTTCTACTATTTCTTGTAGAGTGCGATTTTTCCTTTCTCTACCCTCATTTGCATTATGGAGTTCGAGGAGCGTGAAAAATTATAAGATATCCCATTTAATCACAATAGTTTTCGAATTGCACTTCATTATCAAATTCCCGAACATGATCGTTTAAATTGATACAATGGGAACATCCTAATTTTTTTTTGGATCATTTTGCTAAATTACTTCAATTTTTTCGAAGGCCTCGTTTTATTTGCTAAAAATCTTGTCCATGTGAATGAGAATAGTCATCTACAATTACTATGTATAACGATTTCCTCAATAGCTTCGTATGAGCGGAAAAGGGCCAACAAATCCATTGTGACGTAGTTTTAGGGATTAGTTGGTTGGAAACTATATTTAAGCCTTGTGGACTTGTATGAGCTTGTTCCAATTTGCAAAGATCACAAAAAATATCAGTCGTATTGTAGTTTCTGGGTAGGTTTCTACTAATTCTTTAGATGCTAATGATTGAATTTAATTGGATATTTACGCATGACCTAATCTCCTATGCCTATTGTGGAGTTTTCGTCCATGTTGCAAGGATATTTTTGTTTTCCAGTTTATTCATAGTTTCATTACATATATTCCTCCTTTCCTATTCCTTTTCTATAATTTTTTCGTCTTTGATTATTTTGCTATCGTGTTCAGGCTAAAATTATTACTTTGACATTTGTCTATCACAAATTTGGCATACTAAGCAGGTTATATGTTAACTTATCTACGTGCTCAACATTTTCAATTATTTGGCACTGTCTTAAAAATAAAAAGATCGTACCTTTGCCTATGATTTTACCGCGCAAGTTGCTCCCAAAGATTACGTTTCCTCCGTTGTATGCTTTGTATGAAGAAAACAACTTTCGATTACCGGTCATGTGTTTTGAGCATCCACTATCTTTAATCCACTCATCGGGTTCCAAGTTTACTCCTAAGCATATTTCATCGGGCGCTTGAGCTACAAGGCAAGTTTCATCTTTAGTCTTTCCTACTTCATCTTCTCCATTGTTGCTCCATGCTCCTCCAATAAATGCTCTTTGATCGTTGTTATTTGGCGACTTTGAACATTCTCCAATGAGGTGATTTGGATCACTACATATAAAACATTTTTTTCTATTATTCACCCATAACCATCATTTTACTTTTTTGGAATGTTTTTCTATCGCCTCGTGGTTTGTCTTAGCAAATCTTCCTGTTCTTGAAGAATTTCTTAAGTACTTTTTCGGCCATAGAAACTCTTCGTCTTACCATATCGAGTTGAGCTATCTTCATCACTTGCTTCCTTTTTCACCTGTATGAAGAGATCTACTTTGTTCTTTCTTACCTTTAGACGTTTTGAAGTCTTTCTTTTATTTACCCTCTTCTATTTTTTTTTTTTTTTTTTTTTTTTTTTTTTTTTTTTTTTTTTTTTTTCTTTTTATTAATAGACATTTCAAGTTTCAAATAAGTACGTCAAGAGGTAGGTTATGTTAGATTCTTTGATTCTTCACAATCGCCGTGACTTGCGGCCGCCATTTTAGATGTAATGCCCTAAGAAATTTCTACTATAATTTTGCTAGAAAAACTTCATCACAAGTGCTATTAGACTAGTAATAATTAGTGTTAATTTAGCAGGCTATATTATTCTATTGATTCTCTTCCGGAATCGTAAATTGTTCATATTGTTGAACAGAAGGTCTATTTTGTTCGCTTTGACATGCATATTACCTGATGTGTGATTAGAAAGATCCCAAATTTCTTTTGCGTTTGACATAAAGAATTCTTTTCGTATTCTTTACTTGGCAAAGGCATTTATATATTACCATTTTAGCTTTATTATTTTTGCAGTTTCGTTTTAAGAATAGCATTTTGTTTGTAAAAGTACAACTTCATCCTTTTTAGTTTCAGGATTATTTGAATAGGAGGAAAATCACCATCGGTAATAACATGCCAAAGATCTAGATCTTTTGACTTCACATAAGTTTCAATCTTATTTTTTTCAATAATAAATCATCAACTTTCAAATAGTGGTTGGTCTTAGCCGCCTCCCCCCGACCCTTGACAACATTCTAACCCTACCCCCCCCTCCCCCCATTTTCCCAACCCCCGACCCTTCCACCTAGATCACGCCTCATTCAAGTTTTAAATATATAATTTTTTTAAAAATTTGTTTAGCGTGGTTGATTACAATTATGGAAAACTAGAGGGGGGTTGAATTGTTTACCCGCTTTTTAATTAGGTTTTGAAGTGTTGTAAAAAATTGTTATAAAGAGTCATGAGGAGATATGTAAAGACAAGAGATAATGAGTAAGAACATTCAAACCACAGTGAGGATTTTATAGTGGTTTTGGTGAACGAAGCACCTCTTTGCCCTACTCTTCCAATCTGTGGCATCTAACTCGGGAGTTTTCTTTACACTTTGCGTCAACAATGCTACCCTTATGGCGGAGAAAACCGTACAATCGTTGCTTACACGATTTATGAAACAACCTAATGTCGAGTTTAATCTTAGTAGAACCAATCTATCACAAACATCTCACGACTTCGATAACTTCACAACTTCTTTACAACTTCAAGACTTCCTCAATCTTCATGACTTCACTTCACAACACTAATTATGCCACAACTAAGTAACACTACCTTGATAAGTATCACACAGATACTATCTTATACTTACAAAGATCGTCAAGATCTAGTTACTACACTTGTATACATGATATACACAAGATTTACAAGTTATGATATGGATGCAATAAGATTGCAACAACAAACAAAGGTGTAATACTTCTTCACTTGATGATGGAAGTATTCTTCTTGCTCTTGAGGAATAGAGCTTGGATCACTTAGAAACAAGCTTTATGATATAATTGATTCAAAGGATTTTGATGAGATGTGTGGGTTGTTTTAGAACAGAACAGAATGAGTGCAAAAGCGTCGGGAGAAAATTGTGGGGCAACTAGACTATATCGGCCATCTTGTTTGTGATGTCAATTATTTTTTTGTCTTATTTTGCAGCCGGCTACACTGCGCACTCACCACAATGTTGTACCGGTTGTGCACTAAAGACGCTAATTAATCATAACACCTTACCCTCTGGCGCCACACCAATCTCACCCGCAAGTATCTCTACGTCGACAATAGTAACCCACCAACCACCCGCTTCACGAGCCGGCAGCGCACCACCCCTATGCTTCTTGCTGCAACGCGCCATCCCCCTCCACTCCGGCCGGACCTCGGCCCTCTGCCCCCTAGTATTTAAGGGGGCCCCGCCCTAGATTGGCGAGTTTTCCAGTTTGTCTTTTGTGTAAGGGGAATTTTTTTGAACTTTTCTAGCCCGTTTTAGGTTCTGAAAATTGAATTTTTAATTGTTTTATTTTGAAATCAAAACAAATTTCTTTAATTGTATTAGAAAATGTTTATGTTATGTTTATAAAAATGTTGTACAATATTTTAGAAAATGTGTGATGGTTTGAATAAAAATTTGCCTTTTGATGCACTTAAATATGCATCTTTTTAAGCATTTATTTATCTCATACCTTTAAGTGAATATGTTATTTGTTGAAATGAGAATTTACTACCTAATTACTTGTTTACGTTTAATTTTTCGGTTGACGTTTTATATTTTGTGATTATCAAAACGTATTATATGTGAAAAAAAATATTAGTAATGTTTTTAAGCATTATATTTTTATCAACAGACTTCATCAAGCTTTAAGACAACTGGTCTTCTGCAACCATGGCAAATGTTATGCAAGATATTTTCAAAATGCCTGACAACACGTGTCACTGGATGGGATCAACCAGAGTTGCAGATAATGCAAATGATGTATTGCTTTGTCAATAATATTCATGTGGATTATGCAGAGCTATTATGGAAGGACTTCACTATTCTCTTCATCATCACATCTTCGTATTCCTTTATACAAGATTTACAAAATCTTCATTAGTCATTACATGATAGTTTCCTGATAATTTACAAGACGTGCACTCGTTTAGAGAACAAGTATCCAACTGGAAAGATGATGATATAATGAAAAATATCTTTAATTCAGGGAGATACAAAGACAAAGTTGGAATGAAAATTCCAGATTGGATGATTTCAGAAGAAATGAAGCACACGGAGCATTATCGGATGTATGCAGAGGTGTTTGGGTTAGATGTTCCTCTGACTAAGTCACAGCCGACTGAGTCTACCCAAGGAACGCATAGGACACTTAGCGCCCCTAGGTACCGAACCCTTAAAAAGGATACAAGCTGTGGCAAGTGCTCCAAAACGATCAACTTGTGATTTGTTTTCGTCTATCCTGAAAGGGATGGATCCACACCGACTTACTTCTCCAATCCAAGTGATCCAAATTGTTGATAAAGTAGATGAAATGATTTTACAAGACACATTACAAGAAAGTCTTGCTGAGCACAAAAAAGTCCTGAGTATGAGAAGATAAGAAGCTAGAGAAAATGTGTAACTGGTCAAGAGCACTTGGCGTCCGTTAGAGATTTGAAAAGATGCGTGAATGATAGTTTACTCACCTAGGGAACTGATGAATCAAATATTCTCGAATAAGTTAAGAGCCCAGGACAGTAGGATAAGGAAAAGTATGAAGGTTGGAGATTACTAATGATAAGAGGAGGTGGAAGATCACTAATGATGAGATTAGGTGGAAATTACTAATGTTGTCAATTTATCTACCTGTGATTGTTACTAAGATGGAAGAAGAAATAACTGTTGAAGTGTTTGAATTAAAGCGAGGGAACAAGGGGAAGATTGTATAAGAAGGTTTGGTAGTACACCATTCCCCACACCAATTAGATCTCCTAGGATTCATACTGATCTCGTATATTTAGATATTGAGAAATTCCAGGAATTGACGGTAACTGATACTAAAACTACACCATCATCAAGATCACCCAGCACCAACTTATCTAAAACAAACTGACTTCTATCATTATTCAAAGCCAAACCTGCTCGTTTCAAACGATACAAGAATTTCTTTCAGGAGTTACAGGACGTTATATATATTTGTTTGAACATCTGTGAAAGCAGGTTTTTGTCAAGGAAGTCTGTGATACTCTTTGGTGATCCATCTTCCAAGAGTAATGGTTAAATCATTTTACCCACTTTGGTAGATACGGATATTAAGGAGCAAGTTAAAAACGCAAGTTTGAGGCAGTGTTCGGTTCAAGATCCAGTGTTATGTTGCGGAAAGGGTCTGATTCTCGGAAAGCAAAAGACTAAAGAAAGATTGAAACGGGTATGATTGCTAAGCTATTTTAACAAGAGCGTGGGATATTACAGGCTGAATATTTCCTCACATATTCTAAAAGCTATTAATAAATCTCATCCTTGCTCAGTTGAACGTCTAGTAAGAAGTTTATATGTCTGGATCATATTTTATTATGTTCTATCAGGTTCAATCACAAAACACCCTCTGTTCCATAAACAACACATATCAACTTTATCTTTCTATGAAAGACGATCCTTAGTTGCAGCAACAAGACATAGCAATATGGCTTGCACTTCAGATGAAGTTTGAGAGTCTTCAGTTACCACAAACTAAATGTAGAACTTTTGCAATTCGCCAGGAGATCAGGCTACGATCCTCATGATGATTGCTCATCCTGCAGGGGTGAGAATCGTGTAAAGCTGCAGAAGACTTCTGAGTATGAAAGCATGTGTGTCTGGAGATATCGTCGTGTATCTTCTGTGCAGGTCAATGAAATCGATGAACACAAGGTCCATCACTTCAGGAATTCAAGAGCAAGAAGACAATTATGATTTTTGACTCGGTCTTATTGCTTCAGAAGACGATGGAATACAACAAAGCAAATGTACAAGATATTATGGAAGATAGTATGTGACTATAGTATCATGATAATTGATGAAAGCCAAAAATTAAGAAAATGGTTGATGAGATGTTGAGGACAAGATGTACTTCAGGAGCTGAGACTCAATTCCAAATTGATCATATGAAGACATTTCTGATGGAAACAGTGACATTGTTGGGAAAGTAGAAAGGAAATTCTTGTTTATCTGCAATCATTGAAATGACCACACTCTAGAGGGTCAATGTTGTCAGAGAGATCCTGAAGCTCTTAGCTAACTATTCTTAATAAATCAAGACTTTTGTATTTGAAGAAAGGAACGTTCTAGGGCTGAGAGGATTTATGTATTGTACTTCACAAAGTTTTCCCTACAGTTATCTTTAATGATGATAGATACTCGAAGAACCCACTTCCAGATGGAGTGAACTCTCTCTTGTGTTTCTCTTACTAGAAACTAGCTAAACCACTCGAATCATCACCCGTGTTATGATTTAAACGATCCTACAATTAGAAACAGAAAGAGCTTGGAAAACCAAAGGAAGAGGTTTATTCAAATTCGAAGATCATTCAAGTCATCAAGACATACTAGGAATTGGGTCATGAACACAAGTTTATCACAGAGATAGTTGCAAGAAGAGCTAATGAGTGCATTGTGACGATTACCGAGCCTGATTACAATAATCTCAATAAGAATAATATCGGGGATATGTATTTGTTGATTATGAATGGCAAGGTCCCTGACTATGCAGAAACAGGGTTGCTATGGTCTTTATCAGTATTCATCAGAAGTTCAATGATATTGGAAAGAGTGCATGATTTTCAACTTGGAATTGAAAGTTATCAACAGAAAGTTAATCTCACTGGGCCAACAATATCTTTCCCATGAGTTAAAAAGCACAAAATGTTCTCCATCATCTATGAGCCTATGCACAGAATCATATACAAGAATAGCAAGAAAGAGAAAATGGTGATGAGACATTCAAAGATCTATAGGTTTTGTGATACAACGCTGAACAGAGTATTAGAAGGATTAAAGAGTTACAATAATGATGTTAAGTATGGCTATGTACAAAGAGAACTTACCAATGATGAAGTTGAGTATCTGAAATTGTTTGAAGAAGAGATTAAAGTAAGATTGAAGTATCGTAATCAAATGAGAAGATGGGAGATGTATGTGAATGGAAGACCACTTGGACCTTAAAGAGAACGCCCAGAATAATCGACCCTTAGGGGGAGATTAATAGGTTCATAAAAAGTTTCGATTATGTGGTTTAGTTATATTTAGTTAATAATCTTTATTTTGTTTAGAATAAAGTAGCTTGTAACAAGGTATATTATGCTAAAAGAAAGAAATAGCATGATTACCAAAGATTAGGGACTATAAGTGAAAAATAAAAGAAGGGAAGACTCATTTCTTCTCCTATAAATACCCCTCTAATCATCATTAGAGGTGATGTCATGTAATAAACATTTTCCCTTTCCCTCTATTTTATAACATTTGAATTTTAGAATACTTTCCCTCCTCTACTATTCTCTCTAAGCTTTCATGAACAATATGTATGATTCAAGATAAAGAAGACCTATTAGAAGGTAAAAAAATTTGTACGAAAATCAATTTTTTCAGTTTCTGTTCCAGAGGATCGATACGTCGTATCCGATAGAATTGGATACGCCATGACCAGAATAGTGTATTCAAGAAAAACAATTAAATAAGCAAACAATTAAACACACAAATATATACAAGCAAACAATTAAAGACAAATATACATATATTATAGAATATACAAGAATATACACTAATCTAAATTACACTAATCCTATTAGATCTAATCTAATGTTAAAAACCAAAATATCAAAATAAAAATCAAGATTAGTTTTTACTCCCCGGCAACGGCGCCAAAAACTTGATGTATCGTTGTATGGTGTATATTTTTATGATTCAAGTATTAAATTTATATTTTGTCGACTCAACCAAAAACAACACTTTAACGGGTAGTGTACCCGATCGGTAGTAGTTTCGTGGTAAGTAGGGTGTCGAACACTTAAAGCGAGGTTAAATCTATCAATTTAATTAATATCCTGGTTATCTAATCTATGTTAATTCTACTCTAATCCTATGTTAAACCTATGTTAGTCTAAATCCTAATTCTAATGGGAAAACGGGGGTTTTCAGCCTGAGAGACTGGCATGGTTTGGTTGGTGACTACAAACAATTCAAGACAATGTTACCCACGCAAGCTAATTAACAAAAGATAAAAGAGCGGTTGAACCTTATATAAGAAAACTGTATTAACCATTATTAATCCGATTAGAACGTTGGTTTGTTTATTAAGTGCAATGATTTTTTCTCTCGAGGTGGCATATCATTCTTAAGACTTAGGCGTTACATCATCCTAAGACCTAGACACATTAAATCTGTTACAATTAAAGCATTCGCATAAAGCATTCTTATTTGCTGATTATAATCTATCTTAGGGATTAAAGCAATGGTGATCTTGTTAAACCCTAGCTCATAAAGACTTACCCTACTTAGCCAGCTTAAAATGGCAATCTATACACTAGATCCACCTTGTCCAACTATCCAATAAAATCTGAACGTTATTTGTTGAATTATCTAGGTCACCTGCTAGTCAACACGATCAATAAACCATTGGCAATATCCAATTAACTAGTTAAGCCCGAAGCATATCCTAGACACAGATTTAGAAGGACAATATTTGTGTAACTATTATTCTAGGTATATAAATTACTATATGGAGAGTTATCCCGGACTCTAGATCCGCTTGGTCCACTTAGTGTAGATTCCAGTTTGAATGATAGGTCCGCCATACAAACGCCGTAAACAAGTAAAAATTGGATAAACATAAACAAAGCAAACAACGATAAATTCAAGAAATTGATATAAACAAATACCAAACATTCAGATATTCACCCAATAACATAAAGGCTAATACCTTTCGAGGTATTAGCCTTCAAACGTCATAATAAATACAAGAGTAATAATTTAGCCAAGGTAAACTAACCGAGTTAACGAATGATACCAAAAACTGAACGATTACTAAAGTATATGGAATTACACGATGTCTCCTATGGAATTGAATACGTTGCTCGACCTCTTCTGCTCTTTTTCTCCTCTAAAAATCGACTTTTGTGGTTTAGGTATCGAGAATATGATTTAGCACACTTAAAACTCGTTTTTGAGTTTTCTATTTATAAGGTCTGGAAGTCGGTTGAATACGGCGTATCCAATGGGTTGGATACGGCGTATTGGGGATTTCTTGGAGTAGGGACCACGTTTGATATCTTCCAGAATATTATATTATTTCCATATCTTGAATACGGCGTTTTGAGTCTCTCTGGATACGGTGTATTGGTCTTTAATCCTGTGTGGTCTTTGGTGAGTGCAGGCACGGATACGCCGTATCTTCTTGATGGATACGGCGTATTGGTCTTCAGAATAGTAATCTTCAAAATATCTTCATTTAAGCTCCAGAATGCGCGCCTTTTGCTATCTTTCACCAATTACTCCATAATTACTGCAATTCTCAAATATAAACGATTAAGTAACAATTCTCTGCAATAACTATACAAAATGGGTTAATATCATGGGATAAATGATGCTATAAAATAGACATTATTTGATCTTATCACATACCAAGCTTTGGGTGCTTGTTTAAGACCATATAAAGCTTTCTATAGTTTATAAACATGATCCGGTTTTTCGAAGTCAATGAATCCTAGAGGTTGTGCCACGTATACCTCCTCATTGATAAAACCATTCCAGAATGCACTTTTTACATCCATTTAGAATAACTTAAAATCTAAAGCACAAATATAAGCTAATAGTATTCTAATAGAGTCAAGTCTAGCAACAGGGGCATAAGTTTTATCATAATCGATGCCCTCTTGTTGATTATAGCCTTGAGCAACTAACCTAGCCTTATTTTGAGAAACAATACCGTTCTCGTCTAATTTATTTCTAAACACCCACTTAGTTTCTATGATTTTCATATTCTTAGGTTGTGGTACTAACTCTCAAACATCGCTTGTAATGAATTTATTTAATTCTTCTTGCATAGCGATTAACCAACTTTCATCAGTTAAGGATTCATTCACATTCTTTGGTTTTATAGTAGACATAAAACAAAAGAAGTTACTTTGGTTTTGGGCTTGTGACCTAAGAGTTCTTTGGTTAAGGTTTCCTATGACATTTTCTAATGGATGGTTCCTAGATTCCTTAATACTGACTATTTCGTTAATTTCTGAAGTTTCATCCTCAATGTCATTCTCTAAGTTTTTCTTTTTGGTAACCTTAATGTCTTCTTCTTCATCCAAGTCATCATCCACCAAGGGTGATGTCTTAGAGGGTGGAGGAGTTTCATCGAATGTCACGTTGAGTGATTCTTCGATTTTCATGGTGTGTTTATTAAGGATGATATATGCTTTGCTATTTTGGGAGTAACCTAAAAAGACACCTTCATATGACTTTGGGTCAAACTTAGTAAGGTAGTCTTTGGCGTTTAAGATGAAGCACTTGCTTCCAAACACTCTAAAATAATCAAGAGTAGGTTTCCTACCTCTCAAGAGTTCATAAGGTATTTTATCTAAGATAGCTCTAATTAGAATTTGGTTGAGGATATATGTTGAAGTGTCTACGGCGTTACACCAAAACTTTTGTGGTAGCGATTGTTCATTCAACATTGTTCTACTCATTTCTTGTAGTGTCTTATTTTTCCTTTCTACCACGCCATTTGATTGTGGAGTGTGTGGAGCCAAGAAGTTATGTGTAATACTGTTGGTATTACAAAACTCTCCAAATTTCACTTCATTATCAAATTCTCTACCGTGGTACGTCCTAATTGACACTATTGAGCAACCTAATTAATTTTGTATTTTCCTACTAAATATTTCAAATTGCTTGAAAGCCTTA
>BQNB010110898.1:2121-22463 GCA_026074375.1 Tanacetum coccineum
TAATTCATGATAATTAAGTTTGTTTTAAGCTAGTTTTTATCTGGTTTTAAATACTTGTTAATTAGATTTGCAATTTAAAGCTTTACTCAATTCTGTCAAGTGGTAAAGGGGTGTTTGGCATAAGTTAGTTTGACCTTCTAAATTCAAAAGTATTTCTGCAAACCTTTGTAGACAGTTTTGAATTTAGTCAAAAGCAATAGGAAATGAGTTTCTATAAGTTAGTTTAAAAGTTAAGAGAATTTGAGCTTATCTTAAGTTTGCCAGCACCAGGGGATTTTTCTTAGAATTTCACTTGTGCAAAAATTTGATCTAAGCCCTCAAAGGCTTAGATCTTGCTTGCAATTTGTTTATACACTCTATTTGAGTGTGTTTAAGTGCAGGTTTACCCTTAGGTAACCAGCACTACTTGGTTTGCACTTGTGCCAAGTGTAGCAGTACTAACTAATAGTTAGTACTGCTGTCACTTTTAGCTTAGATTTCAACTAGGTACTCATAGGTTTTAGGCTCTAAGATTCAAGTAGGATTAAGTTTAGGCATAGCTTAAGTTAGATTAGGTCTTAAATTTCACTTTCTAGCTTATTAGCATTACTTATTTTTGCTGTCAAAAGTCTTTCAAAAAGTTAAAAAGCCAAAAACAGTACTTAGGAATTTTAGGATTTTAATTTGTTAAATTTAGCTTATGATTCTAAGATTTTACAGTTTAAATAGATAGATTATAAGTAGTTTAATAAGTCCTTAAAGTTTTAGAGTCTAGTTTAGCTTTTTAAGGATTTTAGCTTATTTGGATTTTTGCTTATTACTTTGGATTTCAGAGTTTGCTTAGTTCATGCTCAATTTCAGTTGCTTAAAAGGATTTCTAGCTCTAGTTTCTTTTCTGAAATAGCTTAAGCATCATATAAGCTTTTTAGAATGCCTTTCCTTTTTAATTTTGAGCTAAAAATAAGCTTTTTAGAGCTTAATAAGTAAAACCAAGGGTTAAGCCCTCCTTTCTGAGGTCAGACCAAAAATAAGCTCTTATTGAGCTTATTTGTTATTTTCAGCCCAAGTAGCTTTTATTAGTTTTGTTCCCACTAGCTTCCTTTACAACTTTGCTCTTTCGAGTTTTTAGTGATAAGCACTTTTAGAATTTGAGCTTATAATTGGACTTTGCTTGTAGTCGGGTTAGGTCCTCAGGGACTATTTTTGTAATTCTTAAATTTCTTTGTTAACTCAGTTAATCCTTTGTCTGTTAAGAGTTTTACTTCATTAGTCCTTTTAGTAATTGCACTGTTAGGCCTTTTGTTAAATCTTAGTTAAGTTTTAATTAGTTTTAATATTTTAATTAATAACTAGGGTTTAGTTTTAATTAGTTTAATAAGACTTCAATTAAAGAGTAAAAATTAGGGCTTTTATTTTTAGAAAGTTTCTGCACATTTTCTTTAATTAGTGTAATTTTTATAAAATTTTTAGGACTTTATTTTTAAGAGTTTTATTATTTTTATAGTTTTTGATTAGTTTAAATTTTAGAAAAATCATATCTTTTAATCTAAAAAACCAAAAATGTTTTTTTTTCCTAAAATTTTCTTTTGTCTTATCTTAGGTTTAGAATTTTAGTTTACATTTTTAGGGGTTAAATTTAGTTTACTTGCTTAATTGTTACGTTTTATTTGTTTCCCGTATTAGTTTAATTGTTTTTAATTGTCCATTTTAGTTGTTTCTTTAGATTATCAAATCATCCATTTGCTTATTCAAATCATAATCCGGACTTAAACGAGGATTCAATTTCACTAGTCGTTGGGGAAACGACCCGGGTGATCATACTTATCCGGTAACATACGTATATTATATATTTTATATATTATCTTTGTAAGTCTTGACTTTTTACCTTGGTTAAAGTAACAGGAATTTTTCTTATTTCACTCTTAAAGTTATATTAGTATATATATTTTGGGTATATAAAACTCTCAATCAGTATTTCATTTAAAGACTTGGATGAATTTTGAAACTTCTCTACTGTTTGTTTTAACTGATCTCTTTCTTTTTATGCTTTTTCCAAATTCATTTTATATTCAGCTAAGCCATTATCTCTTAGTCTAACTTCAAGTTTTAAAATATTTATGCTCTCTTTAAACACAGCCTCATTTTTCTTATAGTGAGCTAGTCTAGCTTCTACTGATTCTAAACCTGCTTTATAAGATACTAAATTAAATGAGACTTTTTGTAATTCAGATACAAACTATCATTTTGTTCTTTAAGAGTAGCTTAGCCTTATACATGTTTAAAACAAGAATCTACATTAGTATCTGAAGTAGAAAACTTCCCTGAGATGCTAAATGCTATTAATGCTGGTTTGTTGGTGCTCATTCTTCTGCTTGGTAGCTCCAGGTCATATCACTAATTTCCACTTGTGCTATCAAGGCATTCTGAGTAGGTGTCTCTATTGGGAAAAGTTCTTGAATTATTCTATCTGCCCTTTGTTCTCCTGATTCCTTAGAAACCTACATTCTCTTGCAAAGTGTCCATTTTTATGATAGTTATAGCATTCCACTTTTGACTTGTCAAACCTAATTCTTTGACCATTTATGTCCAGCTTCCTGCCTGTTCTCTTGATAAACCTTCTTGCTCTTATTGTTAGCATGGCCATCTCCCATTGTGGATCCATTTCTTCCAGATCATCAGGATGGAGTTGTTCCAGATCTTTTGAGTAGTTGAGGTGAGTTGGTTTGACTTGCAAGGAAAAGCACTAATCATGTATCACATAAGATTATCTGGGAGATGTAGAGGTTAAACACCCATTTCCTTGAAGTATGAGCTTTGTAGTACTAACTCCATGAGCAGTATTATCTGCTTTGTTGGTTAGTGCGTTGCGTTGTTGTTAGTGCTGTTGGATACTAAGTGTGACAACCCGAGACTTTTTCGTTAAAACAAATTAGCCGTTTCCTGTGTAGTATTTGAATTTTTAAATGTTTTGTATAGCTTTTTTGCCGGGTATTAGACGGAAAGTTGTTTCGTTGTTATCTGAGGAATCGTCTCCGGTGAGAGCGGTCACGGGGTCGCAAACGTTTGTTAGTATTTTGGCAAATTATTCGCGTTTTTATGTTTTTAAGCAAGTGTTAAAAAATTTTTTCTAATTTTTGGTGATAACGTTACTCGTTTCGTTACGCCTGCTTATAGTGTTTTACATAACTATAAGTTAAGCATGCAGACTTGGAAATTAAAATCATTTTTTGGGAGCACTAGCATAAAAGTATTATTAAAAATGAAATGGTTCCCCACATCCTTGTTATTTCGCTTTTTTTTTTTACGGTGCCAAATACTTAAAACACCAAGAACTTGGTGGACAAGTTTAAATTCAAAATGGAATGAGACAAACACAAATCACATGTTATGAGCTAGCTTAATTCTCATTGGTGGATCATTTTGGTCCCCCCTCCTTCTTTGTCTTTTTTTCCAGTACATCTCTACACTCACCATGAGTGTGTGAAAGTAAACTTGGGTTATTTAATTCATTTTTCTAGGTCTTTGTTCATTAACATACACACACTTGAATTTTGAGTCTTCTTTCTTCTCCTTTGTTTTCTAAACCACGGAAAAACACCAACATAATACAAATCCATTTATTTTTATCTATGATCAAAAACACTTGAAGATTCTATTGAAGGTCTGATCTTTGTATCATCCGAGGGTATTTGTTAAACACATTTGGGTTGTTATAAATCTTTGTATCACCTAAATCTTCTAAGTTTTTGTATTGTCTTCAAAATACTCTAAACAACTTGTACTTTTATACTTCTCTATGATGCATACATTTACTTAGTTGAACAATTTATTTTGTAAAAAAAAAACAAAGGACGTTTTAATCAAAAAAATTTTTTTTTTTTATAAAACATTAAACCCTAAAAGGTGTAGGCTTATATTTCGAACCATACAAAGTAAAATATAAGGAAAATCTTAGTTTTGTGATCGTGGTTATTTAGTGTAATAAAATGATATGCTTAGTTCATTTTAGTTTGACTTATGTTTACAGATTATGGAAGCTTATTAATTACTTTGGGGCTTATTAGGGCTCTGAAATCATGTATAATTTAAATATAATATCATAAATACATAAAATTTCGGCTACAAGTAGAAAATAAAGAAAGATGTATTGTTTAGTTTATTTTGTTTTGACATATATTTTGTTAGCTTATTTTCTAGCTTTTTGTAAAAGGACAAATGATAAACTTATTCGGCTCAATAAATAAGCTCGAATATAGTTTATTAAAGCTTAAAGTACGTTTAACCCCCACATACAAAGACCCAAACCCATAGATGATCATTCTTGAGCTCTTATGGTTTCGGCGTATTATACTTGAACTTATTGTCGAGCGTATTTTAATAGCTTATCATTGAGGTCACGTTTTTATTACTTTATTTTTTTAGCTTATCGGATTTTAAGTTGGATATGTAAAACTACATTTTCGGAGTAACGGGGCCAAAGCCCCAACATATAGCAAAACACCAATGTATAAAGCTTACGTGTAGTGTATTGGATAAGTTCGTTGAGTGGACTTATTTAATAGGTCGTTTATACGACTTTAGTCTGTTTTACCCGTTTAATTATTTTTAGGAGTAATTGCTCTTTCGAACGGTTGTCGATTAATAATGGATTTGATGACGAGTAAATTGTAAATATGGAAGTGGTTGTTTTTTGACAATTTTTTGGGAAATGAAAAAGTGGTTTTTTTATTAAACGTCTCACGACTTGTTGGAGGAAAAAGTTGTAAACACGAAAGGGGTAATGCCAAATTTTTTGTAAATCTCTATACTTAGAACTATTTGGAAAAAAAAAAAAAAAAAAAAATAAAAACAATAAACGATTAAAATACTTCGATTAAATTACCTAAACTATTTGAAAATTGAAAATGATAAATGACAAGTTTATTTATGTATTAAACATACACAATATAATACTATATAGTAATATAATATTATATATGTACGTTCGTTAAAAACTCGATATCACTAACATTTTAAATTTTATTACTAACCTTGACTAAAAAAGACATCTGGAACGTGCATGCATCTATGTAGTACAATAACTCCGAGTCTAAATCAGAAAACCATTTTCTTTTAGGTCATGCACGTTTTTGTACCGTCCGCTTTCAATTCACAGTAACACTTAACTTTTGACGTTCATTACTCTGTAACCTTTTCATCAAGGTGAGTCATAGCCCCACTTCTTTTACTCGTTTTAAATAAATTGTTTTTATAACTTGGGGTGTGTGAGAAACAGTGCTTGCTTTTAAATTTGGACACAAGTACTTTACGTGATTTTCCCTGTTTCGTGTTGCCTAAAGTAGCTGTTCAGACCACTACTGCCTTTAACCGAACTTTTATCATGATACTGTCAATCTATTGACTTGGGAGGATCCAGGTCGAAGGGAGCATCATGCGAATGAGGTAATAGATCTATTGGGGACTAAATTATCCCTTATAAGGTAGTGAGTAGCGCTCACTACCACGGGGCGCACGAATAAAGGTATATATGTCATGTCGTAATGGTTAGGTTTTGTCTTTGGTCGGAACACCTGGAAGGGCACAATTACTTATTGCAATGTTACATGCTAGCTATACACATTAGTTCAGTGTCATGAGCTTTAGCGCAACGTAAAATACTTTTTATTGAAGTTGTATTTGTTTATAACTGTCGCATACATGTTGATAACTTGTGTCTTGTGGTCCACTATAATAACGTTTGAACTAAACCTATGAATTCACTCAACTTTATGTTGACGTTTTAAGCATGTTTTTCTCAGGTGCTTAGCATGGATGCTGTTGATTGACTTATGTGAAGTCTATTTGCCTGTACCGGTTTACCAGAGATTTATCTATGTCTTTAAATACCGTTGTTGAACTTATTTAAGCTTCCGCATTTTAACTTTGAATCTTTTAAATTTAATCGATGTAAAACTTATTATTATTATTTTCAATCTATGCAACGGTGTTTATTTTCAAAACGTACCCTTAGAGGTCGTTCTTTATGCTTTGTACTTGAGATGATCAATCAAGTCACGCCTCCGGACACGTGTTCCGTCCAGGCCCCGTCTGGGGGTGTGACAGTTTGGTATCAAGAGCCAAGGTTATAGAGAACCAGGTAGTATAAACTAGGTCTGGACTATAACCAGTATGTGATCCTACGTGATTATGTGCCTTACGTGATCTTACATAGTACGTATACATAACTAAGTGCTACGTAAATAATATATACGTATTAAATACTAAGTATATCTAATATTTCTAAGTGTTTCTTATTTCATCCTATCATGACGTGCTCGATGACTCATTCATTCATTCATTTTGCATTCATCCAGTTACCCATTCACCCATTCATATTTTTGCATCATGCATGGTTGATATAAAGATGATTTATATGAACTTTGCTTGTGCAGGTTATGGCTATTTCAGTTATCTCGATTTCTTCGGATTCATCTGAGGATAGCGTGGGGACACCTGCTGGACGAGTGATCTTGTTCGGTACTATCCCTACTACTATTCCTGACACCACACCAGTGATTACTCCACCTGCTACTCAGATTGACACACCAGTGATACCCACAGAGACACCTATCATAGCACCTACTATACCACCATCCCCTGATTATACACCAGCTTCTCCTGATTACTCACCTGCATCTGATTCAGAGTCTGATCCATCTGAGGATCCATCATCAGACCATATACCACCATTACCAGATATCTCACCATTTTTATCATCGGATGATGACACCACAGACAGTGATACACCAGATACACCATCATCACCTACCCATGATACACCTTTCACTGAGATTACCGCTTCTACCCAGAGATCACCTATCATACCTCGTCGTCGAGTTATGCTTCTAGCACCTGGACAGCCTATTCCCCATGGTCGACCGTACCGCTACCATCTTAATGGGCCGGTACACATGATGACCGCAAGGAAGAGGGTTGGACCGTTACCCACTCATCGTCTTGCTGTGAGACATTCTGCTGATCATTCTTCTTCAGATTCATCATCAGAGGCATCATCAGATTTTCATTCGGATATTCTTCTTCAGATTCATCATCTGAGGCATCATCAGATTTTCATTCAGATGCTTCATCTGATTCTTCTTCGGCACATCAGTGTCAGATCATTCCTTCCCTGAATATTACCAAGTACATCTGAGGGTCCATCTTGCAAGAGAAACGGAGAGTCCCCCCCACGACGTCTGTACATGCATTATCACCTGTATCTGGAGCTTTATCTCCTGTCCGTGCTGATTTGATACCATCGCCTAAGAGAGTTAAGGATTCTGGTTATCTGGCAGATGTAGAGGTTGATCCTAGAGAGATTTAAGTTGAGGATAATGCAATAATTAGGGTAGTGGATACCTCACTAGAGCAGATATTGAGCCAAAGAGTCAGGCAAGATTGACGAGTATATTGCTTACGGCAGATGCTCTTGAGGGATAGAGGGATTGATGCTATAGTTGAGTTGAGGCTGTCTGAACAAGATGAGACAGAGACTGGTGTGAGAGCTGGTTGAGATCAAAGTGAGAGGTTTACGCATCCTATCCTTCCTACTCCTATGATCCATAGACGGGTTGGGAGAGTCGTCTTGGTCGTGAGTTTGCTATGCCAAAGAAATTCTGTGCCAGCTTAGGAGGGAGCAGAATAGGCTACATATGAGACATTAGGAGATTTGTTCAAAGGTTCCATGAACACACTCTAGGCTATCCGTCCATCATACAAAGCTATTGCGGGAGTTCAGAAGAGCAGGGACTAAGGATTGTTGGGTTTGAGATCGGCAGCCACTGCTTTGACTGAGAGGGTTGTTGAGTAAGAAAAGGGAAAACAAGAGGCTTAGAGGCACCGTGAAGTTTAGAGTCAGAGATTTGACCGACCCCAGTGCGGCAGTGTCACGTAGCAAAAGTTTTGAGGCAGATTCGACGACTTTGATTTATAACCGAGTGAGGGTCAGCAGACTTGAGGCGTGTGCTAGGAAGCACATGGGCTACCGTCCTTAGAGATGTTCGTTAGTATTGCAGCATTGAGTAGTAGCATTTAGTGATGACCGTAGTGTTAGAACTCGTATTTTCTATATTTTGAAACTTTGTGATGTAATCACTAATGTTCGATCATATGAAATTGATATTTATCTATGATATGATGTCATAATTTGATTTACTTATGATATGTGCATCATGCATTATAGGGTTTCCATGAATATGTATTTCGATCATGTATTTTCTATGCGAATTAACCGTAAATTTTATTTAACCCTGTTAGCAATTTCACATCACCTAGAAATCTTACCAAGCGTTATATTGTTGTGTTGTATAAAACATGATCCGGAGCATCCATGACTCACGAGGAAGTTGAAGAATTGGTTAACCGCAGAGTAGCTGAAGAGATGGAGGCTCGTGAAGCCGCGATGAACCTTGAACCCATGAATGAGAATAAGGATGAACAAGAAGGTGGAAATGGAGGTAACGGAGGAAATGGAAATGGAGGAAACGGAGGAAATGGAAATGGAGGAAATGGAAATAGAGGAAACGGAGAAAACGGAAATGTAGGAAATGGACACAGGAATGGAAACCATGGCATGAATTATGGAGGTTTCATGCCAGTGGCTCGAGAGTGCACTTTCCAAAGTCTTTTGAATTTTTGTTAGTGTAAGCCACAAATTTTTTTGGGAACCGAAGGCGTTGTTGGATTGACCCGCTGGTTTGAAGAAGCATGAACTGTGTTTAATATCAGTAATTTCCACACGAAGTAATCAAGTGAAAATATGCTACATCACACAGCAGATAGTGCTTTGACCTGGTGGAACTCTCATAAGAGGAACCATTGTGTTAAGCTGCATATGCATGAATTGGGTTATACTGACGAAGTTAGATGACATAAGTGACTGTCCAAGAATGAAATCAGAAGATGGAGACTAAATTTAGAATCTGACCGTGAAAGGAAACGACTGTGACTGCTTACACTCAAAGTTTCAGGAGTTATTTTGTTGTATACTAGAATGGTCCCCCCATGATGAAGAAGACATAGTGGAAAGGTATTATATATAAGGTTAACCAGACACATACAAGGAATGTATTGCAAGCGATTATCCAGCCAGACTCCAAGATTCATATACGCATTGCTCAACCAATTAATGGATAAGAATCTCCCAGGGTTATGCGCAAGAGTGCTGAGAATAAGAGGAGGAGAAATAACTAAGGATATATCGTGGACAACAAATGCCCATCACGATGGCAAAATACTAGAGGTAGGTCAGAACGTGGCCAGAGCTTATAACGACTGTGAATAAAGAAAGAAGGGGTATGAATGACCACCTATCTACTGCAATAAGTGCAGGTTGCACCATGAAAGGGTTGTGTACCTATAAGATGTGGAACCTGTAAGATGGTTGGACATTAAGACTAGGATTGTAGGCAGCTATTGCTCCAAACACTTAAGGGCTCCAGTTTTGGAAATTAGATCAGGGTATTATTTGTTATGAGTGTTAAGACCCAAGGACAAATTTCAGAGGGATTGTCCTAAGTTTAGGAATCAGAACCGTGGAAAACCATACAAGAAACAAAATGGACACAAGACTGGAACCAACTAGAGGTAACGAAGCTACGCCAAAATCCTTACGCCCAATGGTGGATGAGGAACAAACCCTGGATTCCAACGTGCATGGGTACGTTCCTTCTCAATAAACTGTTTAGCTTCATATATTATTCGAATTCGGTGTTGATAGAAGTTTTTGTGTCGACTACCTTTAGTGCTTTGCTTGATGTTCACCAAACCACTTTAGATACTATTATTGCTGTAGAACTTGTCCGAGGAAGAAATTTCATGAAAACAAATATTTTTCTAGAGGTTTGCACGTTAGGATTATTACTCATTCGTTGACAATAGATCTAATGCCCGAAGCTTGGGTAGTTTTCACGTCATTATTAGGTTTAGATTGGTTGGCGAAGTACATGCGATGATCATTGTGATGAGAAGGTTGTTCTATTCCTTATGAAATGAGTGTTGATAATCTACGGTGATAATATAACAACAAGAAGTAAGTTGAATATCACTCGTGCACGAAGACCCAAAAGTATATTGGGAAAAGATGTCCAAGTTTATTTGGCAGCATGTTACGTCCAAGCATGATAAGATAAGTCGGAAGGAGAGGAGGCGACTTAAGGACGTACCTGAGATCGTACGGGAAATTTCTGGAAGTCTTTCCCAGAAGATCGCCTGGATTAACCGCCTGCATCCGACAATTGAATTTCAAATCAACTAGTCCCCTGGTGCTGCACCTTTAGCACGAGCATCGTATCGATTAGCACATACCGAAATGCAAGAGTATCTCACCCAGTTGCAAGAAATTTCTAATAAAGGGATTATAAGACCTAGTTCCTCACCCTGGGGAGCACCCATATTTGTTTGTTAAGTAAGAAAGATGGTTCTTTCGGATGAGTATCGACTATCATGAACTGAACAAGCTACTGTGAAGAACGATACCCACTTCTGAGGATCGAACGATTTTGTTTGGATCTATTGCACAGGGTCAAGAGTCTACTCTAAAGATCGACCTAAGATCTGGTTATCATCAACTCAGAGTTCGTGAAGAAGACATTTCAAAGACCAATTTAGGACCCGCTATGGTCACTACGAGTTCCAAGTAATGTCGTTTGGTTTGACTAACGCACCGGCAGTTTTCATGGACTTGATAATAGGGTGTGTAAACATATCTGGAACAGATTCCGTGATTGTAATCATCGATGATATTTTGATCTACTCCAAAACCAGAAAGGGGCATGAAGGAACATAATAATTTGATCGTGAATTTATTAAAGAAGGAAGCAATTGTATGCCAAGTTCTCACAAAGTAGAGTTTTGGCTATTGCGAGAGGTAACAATTTCTTGGCACATGATTGATAATGAAGCATTCACTAGATCCCGCAAAGATTGAGGCAATCAAGGATTAGGCATCACCCAAGACACCTACTAAGAGTCCAGCAATTGCTATTTTGGCCGTTACTTATCGATGATTATTAAAAGGCTTTTCAAAATCGCGAAGACCTAAGACCGAAACAGGAGCTTAGAAGAGTGTGAAGTGTGAATGGGAGAAAAGGCAAAAGCGCATTCTTTCCAGTTGATGAAGACAAAAGTTATGTAGTGCGCTCGATTTTGGCTTACAGAGGAAGTGAGAACTTCGTGGTATAATGCGATGCCCTTCGCATAAAGGGTGTGCGCGTTTTGAATGTCGATAAGGAAAGGTCATCAGCTTAACGCATAACCCCCAACTCAAGGTCACGAGAAGAACTATACCCCCAACTATGAACTAAGCTTGGTGCAGTAGCGTTTGCCCTGAAAATATAGACATTATTTGTAACGGTACCAAGTCGTTGTGTTCACTGATCATAAAGTTTGCAACACATTCTCAGACCAAGAAGGAGCTGAATAAGAGCAAAGACGTGGTTTAGAGTTGTTGAGCGACTACGACTGTGAGATCCCGATATCACCCAGGAAAGGCCGAACGTGATGGCTTATTGCCCTGAGTCAAAGGAAAGAAGAAAGCCGCTAAAGAGTTCGGCTATGGTTATGACTATAGGGTTAAACCATCCGAACAGATTTGATGCTCAAGTCGAAAGGCGGAAAGGATAAGAACTTCATCACGAAGATTGCATGTCAAACTAACAAGTTAGAACCTCGCGCTGACGGAATGTTATGCTTAAACAATCGAAGTTGGATTCCGTGTCTTGGTTATTTGAGGGCCTTGATTATGCATGAGTCTCATAAGTCGAAGTATTCCATCCACCCTGGATCGGATAAGATGTATCAGGACTTGAAGAAGTTATATTGTGCCTATCATGAAAGCAAAATTGCCCTTATGTCAACAAGTGTTTAACATTGTGCAAAGGTTTAAGATAGCATATCTGAAACCTTCCTGTTGTTGGTTCAAAACCATAGCCCCCATAATGGAAATAGGAGAACATAAAATGGACCTTTGTGACTAAACTAAACTCCAAGGACCAAAAGCAGTTGGGCAAGACACAATTTGGGTACTAGTTGATCGTTCCTCACTAAATCTGCTCATTTCTTGTTTCTTGCCTATGAAAGAAGATGACACAGTTAGAAAAATTGACGAGACCAATACTTAAGGAAGTATTCTCAAAGTATGGAGTACACGTTTCGATCATTTTGATCGCGATGAGGAAATTTATTTCACATTTATGGATTCTCTACATAAAGCAAATAGGTTCTCGATTGGATATGAGTAACAGCCTACCATCCAGAAGACCGATGGTCAGAGTGAGAGAACCATTCAAAAACGTAAAGGATATGTTACGTGCCTGGTACAACCTACTGTGGAAAGGTTAGGAATAAACCTTACCGTTGGTCATAGAATTTTCGTATAACAACAGTTTATCCACATACTCAGCATTAAAGGCGCTTCGTTTGGAGCGGTGTTTGGCAAGTGTCGATCACACCATGCTGCTAAGTAGCGAAGTTGGAGGCAGTCAGACACACTGCCCAGAGATCATCCACGAGACAAACCGAGAGAATAGTTCAAAATCAAGAAGCCAAATCCACGCCGCCTGTAATCGTTAAAAGAGCTATTGCCGATGTAAGCATACTGAATTATTGTATTTAGTTTGTTTTGAGGCGAAAATGTCTTGAGTTAAGAAGGAGATAAGGTCATGTTGAAAGTATCTCCTTGAAGGAGTAATACGATTTCCGGCATAACGGGAAAGCAGAACCCATAACCCTCTTGTTATATTGGACCTTTAAAGATCATTGCTAAAGTAGGAACCGTATGCCCCTATCGTCTAGAACTTTCCAAGAAGTTGATAGAGTTCATAAGTAAACGTTATTCACGTCTCGAAATTTGAAGAAATAGCGTGGCATATGAACGATTGCTATACCTTTGGATGAAATCCACGTGGATGACGACAAACTGAACTGTATCGAAGGAACCCGTCAGATTATATGAACCCGTAAAGTCCAAACGACTGAAGCAGTAGTCATATTCCCGATTGTAAAGTACGTACTGGAACTCAAGGAGGTCCTTAGCTCACCTGAGAGCTGAAACCAAATGCAAAAAAAATAACCCCCACCTTTTCCCTATTCTACACCCGCCGCAGAGGTTGCGTCTAAGCTTTGAGGACAACCTTCTTAACGGAGAAAGATGGTTGACAACCTGAGAATTTTTCCGTTCAGTAAATTATTAGCCATTTCCATGTAGAAAATTTGAATTAAAAGAGTATTCATTTTAGCTTATACCGTTTTAGCCGCGAAGTTGTTTTTGTTATTATCTGAAATCGTCCCGCAGAGTGGGAGAACACCGAGACACCACTATGCGTTTGTAGTATTTAAGCTATAGCCGCGTTTTTTATGTTTAAAAAGCAATATTTAAAAAAAAAATTTCCTGTAATTTTCGTGAATGCCGTTACTCGTTCGTTAATTTGCGTAATTTTGGCTTTTTAAATCATACATATGTATTAAGCAAGCAAAAGCTATGGAATTAATCAATTTGAGCAAAGTGTTCCTAGAAAGTTTGAAGCAATTTGGTCCCCCCCCTTTGGTCTCTTATAACTGGCTAAAGTATGCATGTGCATACATAGGTATTCAATTTTAGATAATACTCTAGACAAAGCTTGCAGGTTTAAGGTTAAGGACATCACACAAACTATCATTCTGATGCGAATCGATTTTGGTCCCCCTTTCTTGTCCTCCCTACCATGCAAACACACAAAATTGTGTTTGTAAGTGTGTATTCTTGTATACAAGTTCATTTGTTATCATTTCTTTCTCATATCTCAAACACATACTAGTATTCATTTCTCTTGTCTCTCCTCTCTCTTTAAAACACACGAACCAACACAAACATACACAAATCCATACATTTTTTTTCATCTTTGATCATTTATATTTGAAGACAAGTTGAAGGTTTGATCATCTAAGATCATTCGGGTATAAAACAAACAACACTTGGGTTGTTCTTGATCTTTGTTCATCTCTAAAAAAATCACCTTTCTTTGTAAGTCTTCAAAACCTCAAATAACTTGTACTTTTCTACTCTTCTTGATGCATAAATGTTTGTTGTACAACTTGTTTTGTAAAAATAATGAATTTGAAAACACCTAAACCTTAAAAAGGTTTACATATGGTTCGAATATGATAAAAAGTAACACAAGGAAATCATAGTTTTGTGATCGTGGTTATTTTCATGTAATAATATTGGTACTTTTGAGCTTATTTTATCCGGCTTATATGTGAGAGCTTATTTGAGAGCTTATTTGATTATTTTGAGCATATTTAATATATATACATACACGTGGGAAATTGAAGATCATAAAGAAATATTTTTCAAGCTTATTTCTTGTACTTTAATATTTATATGCTTATTTGTTGCTTATTTTTTTAAAAGGTAAAACATTAAGTTTGTTTGACTTAACCAATAAGCTCAAATAAGGCTTAATGGGCCATAAAGCCCGCGTCACCCATAACATCAACCCACGGTCCAAGCTTATTTGTGAGCTTATGGGTTCGGTTTATTTGTCTTGGCTTATTATGAGCTTGTGGTAGCTTATTGATGAACCTAGAACTTATTTGTTATCTTCTTAGTATATCAGACTTATTAAATTCGTACTTTATTATTAAAGAGGCTTATTGGGCCTAAAGCTCATAAGGTTTTAATTTGTGACTTTTGAACTGTTTTAAATGAAAACAATTGTTGTTAGTTGAAAATGTAACTAGTGGTTTGAAATTGGTTTGTTGTTTTTATTTTTTTTTTTGATAAAGTCGACGACTTGGAAAAGAGATAAAACACAACAGGTCATTACTAATTTTTGTAAAAATAATTATACTTATAAATTATTTAGAAAAACATAAATAATAAATACATTAATTAAATTACTTTAATGATTTGGGAAACTCCAAATTATAAATACCAGATTATATTAAAAATGTTAACGATAAATAATAATATAATATTACATTATATAATTAATAATAATATTATATACGGACTTACTACTTACAACTTAAGGCATTTTTATGAAACCGATCACTAATGTTTTAATATACCGATAACGATTACCAAATAAATATTAGACGTTCATGGGATATAGCATCAACACACTACTAATAACTTTCGAGACAAATAGCAACCCGTATTCTTTTAGGTCATACCCCCGTGAAACCACTGTTCGTTAATCCGAAGACCCCTACTTAATTTTTTTTGAACCTGGTGGGGTTTTACTAATTACCTATCAACAAGTGAGTTCATAGCCTCCACACTTTTACTCGTTGTTGACAAAGTTTTAAACTTGGGGTGAAAACATTGCTTGTTTTAAAACTAGAAAAAAGTAAGCTTTATGGAGATTTTCCCTATTTACTGTTGCCTAAGAAGCTTTTAACCACTACTGCCCGAACTATCATGAACTTCCATCTCTTGACTGGAGGACCGTCGAAGGAACGCGAAATGAATAAAAAGATATATTGGACTAATTATCCCATATCGGGTGCGAGTATCGCTCCACTACCCCACGGGGCCGCCCGATAAACGGATATATGTCATAGTCGTTACTGGTTTAAGTTTGTCTTTGGTCACACACCTAGAAGGACAAACAAATACTTAACAATTACATGCTACTTGCATAATTAGCTCAGTGTCATGAGCTTTAGTGCAACGTAAATCTTTTATGTGGAAGTTAGTATCTGTTATAACTGACCGCATATTATTGATATCTTTGTCCCCACTATAACAACGTTTTGAACTAAACTATAATTCACTTCAACTTAATGTTGGACGTTTTTAAGTGTAAACACCCTCAAAATCTGAGCACACAGCGGATGTTGACTATCGAAGGTGTTACACTTATGGATCAATATCACAAGATTCTAGAGAACGACTACTAAACGTGTCGTTTTGAAAAAGAATACTTTGGATTACCAACAAAATACTTGTTTGTTACATAAGCCCATGGCTTCAAATTATGTCAACAATATAAATAAAGATCCGGTTTATAACAATTTTCCCAAAATGTACATAAAACCCGCAACATAATAGTTTGGACCTCTACAATTATTGACTTCCAATGTATCATCGCACCTCGTTGTCCATATTGACCTGAAAAACATGCTCAAAACGTCAACATAAAGTTGGTGAATTCATAGGTTAGGTAAATCATAGTATGACCGCGAAGATTCCAATTGTATGATTAAGCCAATCACAATGCAAACAATCAAAAAAGTGTTCCAACGTTTTCCTAACTCATGACACAGATGCTCGACATTTATGAATCAAAAAATTGCTAATGAATGCCCAGAATGATGGTTCTAACCTGAAACATCGCCGAATCGAACAAGGGGAATACTACGTGTCCCAGTGATAGCTAATCACCTGAACGGGATCGTCAATCCTCAAATAAACTATCAATAACATTTGCGCTCACAAAATGTAGTTCCCAACTACAACTATGCAAACAAACAAGTTCATGGTAAAGGGCACCAATGGTTATCGCTACTTAAGCAAAACACGTGATCGTTGTAACAAATATACACTTGCGTCCAATTTGTAAAACAAAACACGTTTCTCAACCCCAAAATGTAAATCATTTAAATAACAATAAAACATGGGGGCTCAGAACTCACTGAGTGAATAGTCCTCTGGAAAATGATAACAGATAACCCAATAAGCAAAAGTAACCACCGTCAAAATACCTAATAAATACGGTCAAGTCTTAAGTCTATAGTTTTAGGCAAAGACTCATGCATAAACTAAATTTAATTACAAATTTATATATACTGTTATCACTTGTTAATAAATGTCCTTATTTATTAAGTTGTCATTCAAAACCGGATAACACTCGAGTATAGTTATAATTCGTTCGACTTGTTAGGTGTTTAGATAATTCACCTTTGTTTACAAGGTACCCTTGAGTTTCTAGATATTACACTTTAGTCCCTAGGTTTATAAAATATAACATTTACATTTTTAAACCTTTTAGTTTTGATAATTACAAAATTAGTCCTTTAGGTTTTCAGGGTTTCAATTTAGGTCCTTATTGTTTCACAACAGTCCCTATGTTTTCAGAATGTTCAAAACAGCCCCTCAATTTATTTATAGTTCGAAAATGTCAACTTTAAACCCTCTAAGTTTCGAAGTTTACATTTTTAGTCCCTTTATTTGCGAAAATTTCATTTTTAACATCAAATAAAACCTAACAAGTGACATTTCATTTTGTTAAGTGGAAATAAGCTGTCAAAACTATTTCGGCTTATAAATAAGCTCATCGGGCTTATTTTTAGCTTAACGGGCCTTATTGGGCCCATTAGGGCCCGTTTGGTGTTTTAAGGGTCCATTAGGGTTTTAACAAGCACAAAGGGTTTTGATAAGCTCATTTAAGTTCGTTGGTTTGGAAATAAGCTCGGGAGAGCTTATTAGAGCTTTTTCGAGCTTAATGGGCACCCCCGAGAAAAAACCAGGGGGGGGGGGGGGGGCCAATAACACCAACCAGACCGCAACACAAGGGACCCCATGTATTTCAAGCTCAAATTTAACCCATAACAACGTATAGTACGGTCTTAATCACACCGCACAAGACCCACGCGGCGTAACAATAAGGCCCATTTATGGCATATATTGGGCCAACAACTTAAATCGAGGGTGAACAAAAAGGCCCATTGGGGTTCCTTTGTTGATTCCAACTAGTTTTATTATTTGAGTTTGCTTAAGCTGTCCTTACTATGTGGCTTATTCAAATAAGCTAATAAGCTCGACAATGGGTTTGTTGGGCCCAACATAAACCCGTTAAGAGTTTTCAAGGGTTTGGGCTTGATGTCTTAAGGTCCGTTAGTTATTTCTATGTCCATTAAGCCCATCAAAACTGTATAAGCTCACCAATAAGTTGTTTGAGCTTGTTGTAGCTTATTGGCCCTTGTTAGGCTCGATAATGGGCTAACAAGCCCGTTAGGGGTCCGTTTGGTTTTCTAGATGGTTTGCCTTGGCCCATTAGGGTCCATTAGTCTTTATTGGGTCTACTAAGTCCATTAATGCTTATACAAGTCCACCAATAAGCTGTCCGAGCTTATTGTGAGCTTAATAGCTCGAAATGGGCTTGGTCATGGGCTAGTAACCTCGATAAGGATTCGTTTGTATTTTTAAGCACAACCAAGGTATCTTAAGGCCCATATGGGTTCAATGAGTTTCCCTAGTCCATCAACAAGTTTGAATGAGCTTTACAAATAAGCAACGGGTTCACCCCCCCCCCCTTGGGCTGTTGGGCCGATTGGGCCCAAACCGTGAGCACTTATGGGTTTCACAAACGCATCGTGGCCCATTGTTTTCCTTTGAAAGTTTATGTATGTATTCGTTTAGTCTATAGAATCTTAATCATGTTTAACATTTTTGAACCGCTTACCACACAAGCAACAACCAAACCCATATATATACACACGACATACATGCAATTTCGTGACTTGTTACGCA
Organism: Tanacetum coccineum; assembly: GCA_026074375.1. Lineage (NCBI taxonomy): Eukaryota > Viridiplantae > Streptophyta > Magnoliopsida > Asterales > Asteraceae > Tanacetum > Tanacetum coccineum. Next base: position 20,594 of record BQNB010110898.1, read on the forward strand.
TACGTGACATGCATGGTTGAAACCCATGCATGTTCACGTCTAACTTGACGTGCTACATAAAAACCAAATGTGACTTTCGTCATAATGGCCGAGCACTAGCGAAATGGGTTGAGCCAAACACACATGAACCTTGTGGTTCATGTGTATGTGACTTGCATGGTTAAACCATGCTTGTTCACTGTTTCGGCTCACACCACCACACTCAATGTGAACTAGTGTCACGTATATAAGTAAAACGAAGTTAAACTAGTAATGTACCGAGAATGGCTCACTTACAATAGTCCTAAGCTCGAAAGAATGCCGAGTAAGTGAGAGTAGACCCAAACACGACCAAATGAAAAACCCTAGCTTTTAACAAGCTTTTAAACGTTCGAACCCTAACTCTTGCCTAACCAAATCGCACCCTTATTAGTGGTTTTGGTTAGGATTAGTCACTCACCAGTGGTTTGCTAAAATACCTCCTTAGTACAATCTTTAATTGCTTAGGTGATGTACAAGATTTGGTAGATGCCACAAATCTTAAACATTTGTGTGTTGGTGCATGGTTATCCACGGCCAAGACCAAGAAATCAACCATGGTTATTAACCAAAGGACAATTTGCTAGTAGGAGACCATTAGGACCATCTTTAATTACCTAGGATTAGTACTAGTACTTTAAGGATCCTTAGTTTGATTTTGCTAGCTAGAAATCCACATGGGACGATTTGTTTATTGTGATAAACAAATTTTATTCGGCCTTTTGACTTGTACACAAAATAATTATACAACTTTGGTGTTTACGGGTTAAAAGTGAGTATTGGTTTGAGTCTAGGTAAGTCTAGGTATTTCCGGGGTATGTCCAAATGTATTTTATTATGAAACGTAGACCTTTTATGTGACCAATAAAAATAAAATACGCAAAGTACATAATTATCTTCTTAATAATAATTTGCTACTTGGTTGATGCAACGCTTAATTTATTTGACGACCATTTACATTAATTGATTATTTCTAGTCTACAGAATTAAACTTAAAAGTAATTATTAAAAGTAAACGCGTATCAGACTAAAATAAATAGTGACAGATAATAAATGTCGTACAATGAGAAATGTTATAGTCTCCGCCCGTTAAAAGAGCTTTGTCCTCAAAGCTTAAGACCTTGTAGTAGATGACGAAGCCCGGTTTGTGAAGAGATGTGGGTATTTCTTTTTGAACGAATCCTCACGTTCCTAGGTGAACTTAGGGCCCCGCCTAGAGTTCCAACGAACCTTAACCAATGGTATTCGGCTTCGCTTCAATCGTTTGATCTCCCGTTCCATAATTTCAACGGGCTCTTCCACAAACTAGAGCTTATCGTCAACATGAATTCCTTCTAACGGCATTACTAATTGATCGTCGGCGTAACATTTCTTCAGATTAGACACATGGAAAGTATGGTGAACTCTGCTCAACTCTTGAGGAAGTTCCAGCCTGTAGGCAACTTTCCCAACTTTTGCTAACACCTTGAAAGGTCCGACATATCTCGGATTCAGCTTGCCCCGCTTACCGAACCGTACGACCCCTTTCCAACATAAGACCTTAAGCATAACTCTGTCCCCAACCTCAAAGTCCATCGGCTTTCGTTTCTGATCGGCGTAGCTCTTTTGTCGATCCTAAGCTGCTTGCATCCTTTGCTTGATTAGGACGATCTTTTCTGTTGTTTCTTGGATCAATTCCGGACCTGTCAGTTGGGCTTCCCCAACCTCGGCCCAACACACCGGTGATCGACATTTTTGACCATACAGTGCCTCATAAGGGGCGGCCTTTATGCTAGCGTAATAACTGTTATTGTATAAAAACTCGGCCAATGGCAAATGTTTAACCCAGCCCTTGCCAAAATCGATCACGCAA
>BQNB010110899.1:0-20190 GCA_026074375.1 Tanacetum coccineum
TAGTTGAATATTTATTGACGTAACAGATGTGAAAAATGTGAATTGTTACAGTCTTCCCGTGTTAAAAAAATTTCGTCCTGAAATTTAGTTTGAGTTGCCTCCCGGAATGGTGTTAATGAAGAGATGTGTAAGAAATCTTTTATTTTTATTTTTATAGGTGAACAGTAACCCAACGGTCGTGAACAGTGTCCCAACGGCTATGAACAGTAACCCCAACGGTTACTTCCTCAATTTAAATACCAAATTTTTATCCTCCATTTCTCCATACAACACTTAATATTTCACTTACATTTCTCTTATCCAAACCTCTCAAAATGTTGCATATCATCACACTCTTGGCGATGGCGAGCACGATAGCACTCGACATTTATCTTGCCTACGTCCTATATGAAGAAGAATTTTAGTATCTGGCCTTTATTGTAGCGATTCTCGCGCCCATCATCGTCCTTGCTATTGGCGTAGATCTCTTTTGTAAGGAATATATATTATTGTTAGGAGAGGGTTGTAATAAAACTTGTATTTCCTTTTAGTTCTTATGTAATCTTATTTCTAAGATAATAAACGGATTATGTGGCAATAAATTTATTTGTTATTTTTATTTATATCTTTCGAATATTTCGTTACCATGCGTAGTAACTCGTCTGTGTTCCCCTTTAAATTGCTTTAACTTGAGCATTCAAGATTAGTGACGTTGGTTTAATATTTATTGTCGCCACCATGGCTCGATTTCTAGTGGGCTTATTCGTCCCCTTCGGCTTAACGCGCCAGTTATAACTTTTTTTTGATGATGTCGACTTTGTATAGTAAGGTGGTGTAAGAGTTTACTTAGTTATTATGATTGTTAGTTTGGTTCCTTGTGATAAATACATTTTATGAATACGTACACAAAACTTGATATAAATAGAAAATTGTTTCTTGACAAGAAGTTTTAAGGTGACTACTCTCAGCATGGGCATGGTCCTTCCTGAATTATACATAGGTGATCAGGCTATGTATATTTGAGGACTAACGATGCTATGCTAATTTTTGTCAAAATAGTGTTATGATTTTAGAATGGCTTACATGAATGATTAGAGAATTGGAGTAGATTGGCGGAAATTTCAAAATACATAGATTTGATAGATAATTTGAAATCATTCGTACAACACAACGGGAATTTAAGAGAAAATACAACGAGAATTCTTAAAGGAAATAGAGTCTAAGCATTGATATCATCCTCCATGTTGTTAAGGTCTTGATTGATTTCTCCTCCTCCTAAGGCATGCACCATTCCACGTGCTCCAGTACCTCCAGTTTGGTTTCCATGGTTTTGGTTCTTTAACTTCGGGCAATCACTCCTGTAATGCCCTTGATTCCCACATTCATAGCAAGTGGGGTTTCTCTGATTGTTAGTAGCAGCAGGACTCCTACAGTCTCGGGTCAAATGACCAACTCTCTTGCAGTTTGCGCACTTTACAGTGCACTGGCCATTGTGATGAAACTTGCACTTGTTGCACAACGGTAGAGTTCCAGCATACTCCTTCCTTTCACCAGACCCAGCGGTATAAGCTATAGCAACACCTTGCTTTTTGGGAGGTTGTTGTTGAGCTTGGTTGTTGTTATCAAGTTTCCTCTTATTCTTAGCTTGACGTTCAACAAGAGTGCTGATCTTTTTTTCCATCAGTTCAGTTGCAATTTCAACTGCATCTTGCATTGTCTTAGGCTTAGATGCCATCACACTCTTGTAAGTCATGTCGGGCAAACCACCGACATACTTCTTAATCTTATCAGACTCTTCGGGAAACATCCTCCTGCACAACAAAGCCAATTCCTAAAAGCGTTGGGTATAACTCGTCAAGTCAGTACCCTTCACCTTCAGATCCCAAATCTTCATTTCTAGTTTCTTGATCTCATTTCGAGGGCAGTATTTGTTGGTCATCATTTCACGAGTGTTTTCCAAGGCATACTGTAAGCGGCATCATGACCAACTATCTTGACACGAGTGTTCCACCATGTTAAGGAAACTGAATGGAGAGTGCAAGTAGCAAACTTGACTTGATTCTCAACTGCACAATTACTGATTTGGAAAACAGACTATATTCTTTCAAACCATTGAGATAGACCGGCAACTCCTTCTGTGCCTTTGAAGTTTAATGGTTGACATTTGAGAAATCAGTGTAAGTACACTCACGAGCAGTTCGTTCTGTCCTTCTACTGCCCGTTCCCGAATTACGTCTGTCATCGCCATTCCAGCTTCTGTCAACGTCGTGTACTGCCAACGCATCAGCAATGCCTTGGTCGATCAGTGCCTTAAGCTGGGCATTGGTGACAGGTGTGGTGGTGATGGTTATTGTGGCTAGTGATGCCCTTGTGGTTCTTTTCTTTGGTGCCATTGTCTTCAAAATCAGAAGAGTAATAAGATTAGTCTAGTTCTAAAATTTGTGCTTTAAAGGTGAAATGTTGCGAGATAATATGTTAAAGTTTGTGTAAGAGTTTTTAGACCGTCGCATTATTCGTAATGTTTTGAGAATGTTCTAGTATTCATATAAATAACCCTTATATAAATAATTTGTAGAGTATGTTGTGAAAGAATGTAAACTATATCCATAGCTAGACTTGTCTTCTTGCAAATCCTTGTAGCGAGCTCTCCTCAAAGAAGATAGAATGTCTTGCGACAAAAGAGATCAATACACTTGATATCAAGTTTAGAGAGGTGCTCAGACCGTCTCTATAGCGAAATTAACGCATCGATCGCATCCTACTACCGGCTAATGTTTTTGAAATGTCTAGTATTTCCATATAAAATTAGACCCTTATATAAATAATTTGTAGAGTATGTTGTGAAAGAATGTAAACACATCTATGTATATATATATATGAACATGTATATGAATCATGTAAGCATCTAGTATGACCAACTAATGCAACAAACAGTGTGTGCATGTCCCGTTAAAACCCTTTTGTATGATGCAATGTTTGTAAAATGGTTATAGTCTAGGTAAAATGCAACCTAGTTCTCTATAACATTGGCTTTGATTACCAATCTATAACACCCCTAAAAATGGGTCGCAGCGGAATATGTTTCCGGGAGCGTTACTTCATAATACCATTGTTCAAGTCATGAGAGAACGACCTCTAACTGTGTCATTTGAAAAGTAATCTTGTGTTGTTTAGACTCCAATGCACATCACATAAGCCAAGCATCTAATTCACCTGAGAAAAACATGCTTAAAAAGTGTCAACATAAAGTTGGTGAGTTCATACGTTTATTTAAGTATAAATGTTGAACCAAAGTTTTGTAAAGTATGTATGACTGTTTCAATCCTTGTATGTTCCCTAAAATGTATGTATGAATGTTATAAATCAAAGAGTTATAAAGTATGCATGACCATTTCAATCCAAAAATAGTCACAAAAACATATGTATGAATGTTTGATCAAGATTGACTCACACCTTTTAAAATATATAATATATAAATATAAAATATACTTATAAATATATAAAAAGGAGGGTAAGAATCAAAAAATCACAATTATAGTAATCCGGGAGTATGATTCCCGGGTCGTTTCCCCAACGAGGAATGCAATTGAAAGTCGAAAGTCATTTTGAGAATTGATGCTTGAATGGAACAAGATTGATATTGGTTATCTAAAGCTACAGAAAAACTAAGGCAAAAACCTAAAAACACTTAAGGCAAGAAATTTTTTAACTAAAAACGCAAAACAGGAATCCTAAACGAGATCTAAAAACCCTAAATTAACAATATTAAATCCTAAAATGATCTTTTTGGTTTTTATAAGTCTTAATTAACTAAAAAGCTAGGACAAAGAAAACTAGACTAAAAACGAAGGTGATAAGGGCTTAAAAACTCTAAAAACGTGAACGGGATTCAATCCCGTTCTTTAAAAATCAAAATTTTGCAATTTTAACCCTACGAAAGCAAATCTAATTTTCCTAGGTTCTAAATGTTAAAAGAAAATTTTCTAAAAAAGAATTATATTTTTTTGACTTTTTTATAATTTTTTATGAATTAAAAACGATTTTAATGAAATTAAATGTTTAAAAATACTAAACTATTTATAAAAAAACTGGAAAAATCATGAAAAGTAGCTTGAAAAGAGAGGAATCTAGGAAAAATAAGCTTGTGAAAACAGCTTATCGAATAAGCTGTGAAATAAGCTGAAAACAGTTAATAAGCTAAACTACCTAAAACTACTATAAAGAATAAATTGTGCAAAGTAAAACTGAAAAAGTCCCAAGGGCGAGTGGTAGTGGAGTGTGTGTGTAAAACGTTTGGGTGTGGGGTTGAGGTCCCGGGTTCGAGCCTTGCTCACCCGGGGCTTCCCCTACTCCCAAATGTTTTTGTTTTTGCCATTTTTTATAACTTTTTAAAACACTTAAAAATAAGCAACTTTTGTGAAAACAAACTTTTTGAAACTTAAAAATAAGCACTAAAGGGAGACAGTTTGCTTAAAAGCTTAAAACTAAAAAGAGCTAAACTATTTGCAATTTTTAGCACAATTATGCAACTATCAAGACAAATAAGCAACAACAGATAATAAGCTATATCTAATAAGAATCAGAGAACAAAATTAAGCAAAGAAAAAGAGCTACAATAAGCTAAGAATGGGAGAATAATATTTAAGGGTTAAACACTTAGAATTTTTAAGCTACAATGCAATTAAGCTTAAATAAGCATTACTCTAAAGGAAATAAGCTAAATTAAGCTAAAATTATCCTAATGAGCAACACTAAACCTAAATAAGCAAAAGAAATAAGCAACTTTGCTCAGATAAAGCAAATAAGCAAAATTTCCAAAAACAGCAGGCAAACAGCAAAGGGGGTACCTTTGAGCTTAAAAATAAGCTCTTAAACAGATCTTTATGGCAAAAAGGCTTATACTACCTTAAACCTTAACAAAAAAATTACATGAAACAGCTTTTAAAAATCATTTTGAAAATCAAATGCTTATTGAAAAAGCTCTTTGAAAACTGCTTATTTTCTCAGTTTCTACTGAGTTTGAAAAAGACAAAATGCAATTTTTCAACTTAAAAACAGATAGACAAATAAGCTATTTTAAAAGATGATCATTAACCTACAAACTACTTGTAAAACTAAAAATCAAATCCTAAAAACTAAATTTACCCTCTGATTTTTAAGATTGAAAAGTGCTACTTATCCCAAATGCTATCTGATGCAGTTTGCACATGAATGACCAAAACATTAAACTAACAAATGCAGGCTTGAAGTTTTGCTTCTAGCATTTATAAGACACCAAAATAACAACAAATGCACTGAAGTTAAAAGCTAGAGAAGACTAGAGCTTAAATTGCAAACTATCTTGAATTATGCTAACAGTTTCTAATTACTACTAGCAAATTTGAATTAAACTTGATCTAACCTAATAAATTCTTAAAATCCAAACTTATAAACTCAAAATTCAAGTTTAAAAACAGTCCAAAAGGTATAATTACCTTTGGCAGTACTAACTTAGGTTAGTACTGCCTTGTGCCAAACACCCCTTTAAACTATTAAACCTCATTTTCAGCTTATAAATTTTAGATATAAGCTATTAATCCTTAATACCAGATAGTAAAAAGCTAATAATAGACCTAATTAACAAATCTAAACAACTGAATAAGCAGAATTAATAAGCTTCAAGACTATGCTAATATTTTTGGTGTTTTTGACTGTTTTATAACAAATTATGAAAACTAAAGATTTTAAACTACAAATTAAACACAATAAGCATAAATCAACTATAATAAGCACAAATAAGCTACCTAAACAACAATAAGCAGAAATTAAGCAAAATTAAGCTACATAGCAGATTTAAAGCTAGAAAAGGTAAATGAAGACTTACATAAGCCTCTGCACTAAACAAGGCTATAAAAGGCTCATTTGAGCTATCAACAAGCTCCAGCTTATCCTAAGATAAGCTGGTATGGTCCTGGAAACCCATCCATGTCTGGTTTCCCTTCCTTATTAAGCTGTGGTAAAATTTGAGGGAGGATTTGTGTAAGATAAGCTCAACTAAGCTTTTGAGAGCTTAGTTGAGTACATAGCCAGCTTAAGAGTAGATAAGAGCTTATAAAAGAGAATGAGAGCTTATGAAACAGTTAAAGCTTTTTAAACCATATTTTTGCATAAAAGTAGATTTATGAAAAGACAATTGCACAAATAGAAAACTTTGAATTCTTATTGATAATAAAGCTGAGTACAAGTTGAAATAGAGATTACAATAAGCTAAACATTACTTTTTAAAAGAAAATTACAATTTAAAAGCTACTCTAAAAAGCTAATAAAACTAACTAACTAGGAACTCCCATGTGTGAGGAGATGAGCTCTATTTATAAGGGCTGAGTGAAGCTTCTAGGTCCTAAAGCACGCTCCCTTTATCCTTGATCTTGGCCCTTGAATCTCTCTAATCATTGGATACCCTGCCTTCACCGTTGGATCAAAAATGTAATCACACGGATTGCCAGCGTGGCATTCCTTATGTCAGAGGCTTTGTGCTTCTTTTACATTGATTTTAGTGTAATTTCTCATCTTTTGGTGTGTTTGTTTTTAGCCCCGCGTGTCATTCCTTGAGTCATCTTGACCAATCAAAGCCCTTTGGTGACGTTTCGTTTGCCAACGTGTAGCATAGTACTCGAATCTTTGTTCCACGTCATTAATTGAATTTTACCCTTTATTTTTTATGCAGGGTAAAACGGAGGGGGTAATGAATAGTAAAAATGGAGTTTCCCGCCTTTTTTTCTTTTATAGAGTTGTGTTTGACCCGGGGAACGAGTATTGGGTTATAATTAAAAAGATAACAACCGTTAGCCTTTTATATTAAAAGGACTAACGGTGTTAGTCATTCAAGGACCATTTTTGCTATATGTTAAACAATAGGGGTTGTTTTGGGGATTTAAGGGTTTTGTCTTTTAGTGGGTTGACCAAGGGTTGACCGAGGTTGACTTTGTTGACCTTTGCTAGAAACTTTCTGGCTCTTGTGCACTCTATCCGTTCCCGTGTTAGTGTTTGTTCGGTTTTGACCATTTTCTTGTAATTTTTTCAATATCCGTACCTACACATCACAAATGACAAGACAAGCAATTTACACGCATAATTTGCACAATTTGTTCATTTTAAGGCCATTTTTGGTATAAAAAGGATATGTGATTTCTCACATATCAATGTAATAAACCAATGAGTTGTAAAGTATGCATGACCATTTCAATCCCCAAATAGTCACAAAAACGTATGTATAGTTGGACCCCCATTGTTCAAAGTATGTATTGCCACTTTATTCAAGGCAACGTAAATATTCCTGTATGTATAAAATAATGATTATGATTTCTCTAAGTTTATGAAACTGTTGCGTAGACTCATATATATGCCACTTTATTCAAGGCACCGTAATTGTTCATGTTCATGTAAATGTTGTGCTCCGACATGCTATAACGTTCGTTTGCATGGTGATAGCTAATCACCCGAACGGGGCTGTTACACCTGAATATATCTATTTCATAACATTCGCGCTCACCCTCCAGGTAATTCCCAGTTCAATCCGCTCAAGCTAATCCGTAATCATTTGGGTAAAATTAAGTAATGTCCTTGTTTTCAAAAATGAAGTGAAACAAGCAATGTATTTCGTCCCAAAATAAGTAATTGAGTATGTAGATCAGTTTGTAAAATGAATTGTAAATGCACATGTAATGTATTCAAACCAATCATGTAAATGGAATTTGTAGCAAGCATGTTCTCACCCCAAAAGTTGTAAAGTATATATAAAACAAGTAAAATATGGGGCTATAAACTCACCTTGAGTGAGTGAATCGATAATGCAAATCACTAACAGAAAATGCGTCACGAATATGCCCGAATGCAACCTAATTAATTATAGGTCGTATGAGTACTAAGTGCTTTGAATAACTAAGACCATATATAATTCTATATAGCTACATCACCATCTAATTGTATTTGTGAAATCATATTTACAAAGTAAAAAACGTTTATAAATATCTCTTTAGTAAAAACGGCGTAACTTTCTTGCGTTAAGTCTGTTTCGTATGTTTCTTATGTCCACACTTTCGTATTAAGATGATGTATCAAAATATTACATTTTTATATTTTGAGTCCACTGGCGAACAATACTTTTTACTGTTCATATACTATTATAAATTTATTTTTATAAATTTAGTTATCGTAAAACTCATAAAACTCGTATCTTATTCGTTTTAACTCTGATTTTAGTGATTCTTTCGAGCACGTCTTCGAAATTGAAATTTTTATCTAACTAATGTATTTTTCCAAAATGTATCTGAGATGAATAGTGATTTTTACTGTTCATAGTTTATAAAATTATTTTTATAAACTTTAATTATCGTAAACGTAAAAAATCCATAACTCCTTCGTTATAGATAAAAACAATTATGATTCTTAATGTTTTATAATCCTAAAAATATGTACTATCTAAGAAAAATATCCAACCTTTTATATCAGATGTGGTTTGTAATGAGTTTTTATAAAATTTCTTTTATAAACGCGTTTATTATCGTATAACTTGCAAATGGCGCATCTCCTTCGTTATAAATCCGTTTTTCGAGTTTTTTTACCTTTTTGGAATCCCAATGAGATGTAGTATTTTAAAAAAATATACAATAAATATGTTATATTTTGAATTTTGATCAGACCCTGTGATATTTTTGCCAAAAATATGTTTAAACTTGATATTTTAACTTTTTAGTTTAGTAACTTTGTTACAAGTCCTTTACAACCACTTATACCACATGACTTACATACGTAGGGTCCTTAGTCCATGATTTATCCAAAGATTATCCAAGATAACAAGATCAACAAGTCCTTATATCAATTACATACCCAAGTTTCCAATACTTAGAAAACACTAACTTTTAAGAAAACCCTAATCTTAATCCTTTCTTTTTTAACCCTTGTAAACTCTAAACTAAGCCTTTAAACCTTTTTGGTATACCTTAGATATGATGTAGGAATACTGTGTTTTTTATGTTTGCCATGGGTTTGTGAGAGAAAAAGAGAAATGAGTGTTGTTTTCACTTAAGCAAATGAGTGTTGTGTGTTTTTCTATCTAGTTGCTTGCCTTATATATTCCAAGTAGCTAGTTGGTATTATGTATAGTTGCATTATACACTTGCTTGGGAAAAGAGAGGAAATCAAGGAAGAAATAAGCAAAAACACTAGTCATAGTCTTATCACTATAAGCCTAAAGTATTGTACAATATCTTAGTTGGTATTTTGTGATATTTCTCTCGTTCTTTTCACCATATCCGTCCATAGGTGTATAAATAATAGATATTTTGTAATTTTTTGAGTATTGGGTATAAAAATGGGTATTTGTTGAAGCGTAGATAAGTTTTGGTGGTTCCGGGTATGCCTAAACGTATTTATCACGAAACGTAAATACTTTACGTAACCAATAAAAATAAAATATAAAAAAGTTGATTATTTCTTTTGTAAAAGTAATATAATGTTGCTTTATGTTAATTTTTATTTGTTTGGTGCCCGTTTACGTTGAATGTTGATTTTTAGTTTACGCGATTTAGCTAAACGTTGGAAATTTAAAATGGACGCATAAAAGTTTAAAATAAATAGTTGAATATTTATTGACGTAACAGATGTGAAAAATGTGAACTCTTAAAATTTTGGGGTTCTTATTCACCCAAACGCACCCTTGTTGTACAACAGCGAACCAAACGCGCCCCTTTGGTGGTCATGATAAACCAAACGCACCCTTTTGGTGCTGATAAGAAAACCAAACGCACCCTTGGTGCAGTTTTGGAAACCAAATGCACCCTTATGGTGTTTTTGTTAAACCAAACGCACCCTTTGTGCGATTACACAGCCAACCAAACGCACCCTTTGTGGTGTTTCTATTAAACCAAACGCACCCTGCTCGGCTGAAAACCAAACGTACCCTGTTGGTGCTTAAGAAAACCAAATGCACCATGTTGGTGTTGTTGTACCAAACGCACCTTTAGGGGTGGTTGTACATCAACTAAACGCACCCTTGGGTGGTAGCTGGGTAGGGATGGTGATGGCGTAGAGGTGGTGGCAATGGTGTAGAGTTAGTGGGTGTGACGAGGTGATGCTGGTGGTGTCGATGTGATGGTGGTGTCGAGGTGGAGATGGTGACAATGGCTGTTGGTAATGGAAAAGATGATGTTAGTGGGGTAGGGTGGCGGCTGATGATGATGTTAGGGGGATGATAATGGTGAGGTGGTGGGTGGCGTAGTGAAGATGGTGTGGTGGTTGCGATGGTGGTGATGAGGTGGTGTAATGACCGACAACGTGGCAGCGGGGATGGTGTCGGTTGGAGACGATGGACATGGCGAGGTTGTCGGAATCTCGCCAGAGCGGCGCTTGAAAATGGGAGAGTAGAGGGGGTGGCTAGGTTAAATGAGTTAACCCTAATGGGTTTCTTATATATATTCAAAAGCATAAAAAATGTAGCAAGTGTTGTATAGTTTAGGGTAAAAGTTGTAAATATTTCCACAGGGACTTAAAGTGTAATTTTTGTTAAGTATTGGTTCGAGACTCGTTTGGGCTAGTTAACGGACGATTCAAAACACGAAAATTGCGTCGTTCCGTTTAAAATTATTTTCCATGAAAAATGAGTATTTACATGACTAGTATTTTACAAATGTTTTACATAATTTATTTAAATGTTTATTATTTATTTGTGTAGCTATCGGGTATCACGGGCAAGCTATGTCCGTAACCTAAATCTTTAATTTAAATATTCACGTTTTAAGACAACATTTTTGAATAAAATGATCAATAATTTATTAAATAAATTATGATAATTAAATCTAAGTTTAATTATTTTTGTGTCGGTACGCGTTGTGTGCGGTTTTCAAAATTTTTTAAAGGTATTTTAGTCATTTTCTGCTTGTTTTTGGGTCTTAGGTAAAACTGAAAAGTTGTTCGGAATGTCATTTTATGCCAAACGCCAGTATACCTCATAATTAATAACTCATTTTGACGGGTCATTTTTAATAAGTCAACTTAAGAATAACATATATCTTCTCGTTTTCAAGTCAAATAAGTTTGAAAAATAAATTTGTAAATGAGAGATATGTAATAATAATTATGATTTATTATTTAACTATATTCTGAAAAATTACCAGTTATGCGGTAATCATTTTTATGTGACATTAAAATGTCAAAAGTCAAAAAGTCAAGTCGGACTCGAAAAGTCAAAGGGTAAAATAGTCATTTAAAATTCCAAAAATTGCCAATTGTTACAATACCTACCCCTTAAAAATTGCCAATTGTTACAGTATAGTACCTACCCCTTAAAATAGTCATTTAAAATTCTTGTTAACCTATTGTGTGACCAAGAAAAAGGTTTAAGCTTTAATAACCAGTTTTTAAATATGGCGTTGATAACTTTAGTCTGCAAAATTAGATGTTTCGGCACTTCTCAATATACCAAAAAATTTGGCTAGCTTTGACCAGGATATTTAATCCATCAAAATAGGTATGTAAAAAATAACATTACATGTCTTATGACTGATATAAACGCGTTATAAAGAAAGTCTCTTAATAGTGAAAGCATCGAAGGAGAAAGTGTAATTGCGTGGGTATGTCTACATAAAGTTTTAAATGTTTAAGGACAAAGTCTAGTTTCTCATATTTGTAATGTTCGATGATTTACATCAAACGAGGCTTATGGATGTAAGTATTCAACTTACTTGGCAGTACTAGGATGTATCGCGACCTAAGTCTTCGTACTAGTGGCCCAAAATGAATAGTTTGACTAGATGTTTTGTCGATAGGTGTTTATCTGGTTTAAGGGGGTTTGTGTTACATATTGGATAAAGTTTTACAAGCTAGGACCGCTCCAGGACCCAACAACAGCAACCATAACAACAATAACAATAACAAACGGTGATGGGATGCGGAGAGTGAGGACATTTTGAGAAACAATATCCCCAAAATAAAGTTCAACAAATAGGAGGAGCTTGCGGGAGAGCTTATGTGATAGGTGACGGAATATTGCACTCAGTCGTTAGTTCAAGGGTGAATCAAATCCATTAGCTCAAGAGTGCACAAGTCAGTTAGCTTCACAAACAGTTCATGATCGTAAGGATTTGTAACGACAAAAGTAATAACTTAAGAACGAGATAAGGTAGTTCAAGTGAGGCCTTAAGATTCTGCTGAGTGGTGAGACACGATTGTGTTTCTAGACCTTTTTAATGGATTCCGATGATTGTCGGGTTCGAGTTCATACTCGTGTCATATTGGATACCATTAAGCCCACTCGTTTATAATTTATTATTTGCATAAAGAAGCGTCCCAATTTATGTAAATAATGAATTGATAAACTTATGGTTCGGTAATTTACAATTTATTTCTTTAAATGAAGAGGTGTCCCAATCCCTTCAAATAAAGAGATTATAAATCATCCTACTTAATAATTTCTGATGCAATACGCGTACTCACATAATCTTTAAGATGGTGGATGATATGACGATGCAGGTGCTCTAATGAGTATGGGACAAGTGTTTAAAACTCGTCTTCAGAGACGGCGAGTAAAACAATCAGGGAAATCGACATAGTGTTCAAATTAGTTGATGAGTACACGGTTAAAGTAAATAAGATAAAGGTCTTTATGAACGAATTAACATAGCAATTATCGTATCAATCCTCCTATTACAAGTCCCGCCCATACAAGACTTGTAATACTTAGATTCATACATAATTCCATGTAAACAAAAATTGTGACAGTTTTCTTGAAATACGATATTGTATAATGTTATGAAGAAAGGAAATAATATTAAAGACCATTGTATAACTTACAATGTCTAAGAAGGAAGTGAGACTGGTATGTGCTTAAATACGCATACCTTTGACCTTTAAAATCGGACTTAAATGACTAAAAACGTACCAAAAATATATTGTATTTGTATGTTTTCATTTATATTGTGCAGGAAATGGATATCCGAAAAAAGGACAAAAAATGAAGCCAAAACGGACAAAATCGAGCACGGAATGGAAAAGCGTGAAAAAGCCAAAGTGAAAAGGTCAAAGTAAAAGTCAACCTCGCAAAGTCAAAGGTCAAAGTCAAAGCCGTAACCAAAGAAATGTTAAATAGGCCCACCCATACCCATCTAATAGGCCGGGTCAGCCCATTTAAAACATTATGAAGACCAAATGGGCCCTAATCCCTTTCTAATATCAAATGTGGCCCAAACATATATAAGGCCCAAATGACTTAACTGTCGTTAAGTCATTCAACCCTAACAAACCATTTCATCGTTAGTCGCAAAGGACTCCCTATGCAAACCCACTACACACTTTGGAGGACCTAACCTGCCAAGTCCTCAAAAGTTAAATCACCACAAGGAGCATGTATGTAATAAAACCATGCAAGATGAAGGACCTATCTTGCCAATTCACTAAACTTTTACCCTGCTCACCCTTAAACAAATTTACCCGCTAAAAACCCCTGTTCATCTGTCACTCTCCCTACCTCGTTTACTGTTCCCACCAGACAAAAACATCACGTTCCCCACCCCACATGGGCTCTTGAACACGCTGGCAAACCCCTTACATACCATTAGTTGAAGGAAAACTACAAGGAAATCAAGGGACACGATTTGAGACCTTAGGCACAAAGCAAGATAGATGGCCAAGATTGACTTTGGGCTTATACTCACACAACAAGCACACATCTTGAAGCACTCTCAGAAGAAACACAAGAAGAAGCTCAAGACCTTAGGACATTAGTATAAATATAAGCATATGTAGCTTATTAGCTTTTGTCGAATTTTTTGTTAAGTCCATTAATTAGTATTAA
This sequence comes from Tanacetum coccineum, assembly GCA_026074375.1. NCBI lineage: Eukaryota > Viridiplantae > Streptophyta > Magnoliopsida > Asterales > Asteraceae > Tanacetum > Tanacetum coccineum. The sequence goes on from BQNB010110899.1 coordinate 13,808, forward strand.
CAAAGTTTGTACCATTTTTAATATTGTCTTTTAATTACTTGTCAATTTAATTGTCCTGCCATTTAAATATTGTCTTTGTAATTTCTTTTAAAATTAATGAAATTTACTGTTTTCTTTTAAATACTTGTCATTTAGATTACTTGTCTTTTTAATACTATTCTTAAGCTCTTATTTAAGCTTTTAAGTCATTAGAAGTTTATATAAAAGTTTGATTCAAATTCTGTCAAAAAAATCATAAAAAAATCAAAAGCTGTCAAAGAAAGCAAGGAGCAAGGTTAATTTTGGATGGCCTTGGGTTAGAGCTTCATAGGAAGCACATAGGAAATGTTTTTAAGCTTTTGAGATCTTATTATCTTGCCAAAAGCATTGGACCTTTGTAAGTTTCTCTTTTTCAAATTCTTGCATTTACTGTTCATTTGCTTAATTTGTTCTTATTTATGCTTTTTTGTGCTTATTTATGTTTCTTTATGCTTATGTGTGCCTTTTTATTGCTTAGTTGTCATTTAATTTAAGTTTGCTTTAAATCTGTCATTTATATGCTTTTACTGCTTATTTACTTATTGCTTAATATAGTGCTTATTTTTGTTTAGACTTTGCTTATCTCTGCTTAACTTTACTTGTTTACCATCTGTTTTCAAAAACTTTTTCTTAATTCAATCAAAATCAGCCTTAAATTTTGGTTTTAAAACTTAAAGGTGTGTTTGGGTCAAGAGGGTAAAGTGGGTCATATTGGGTTAAAAACCATTTAGGTCATTTGGCCACTTTTGGCAAGTTGTTTTTAAATCTTTTTAATCTGTTTTTAAAGTTGTTTAGTTTTAAAAGTTTGTTTTTGAGTTTTCCTAATTGGCCTTTAAAACTGTTGGTTCAAAACAGTTTCTATAAGTGCTTATTTGGTTAGGTGTTCAAAACTAGGTTTTAAGAACTGTTTTTGTGTTCATTTTAGTGTCATAATAGAGTAGTGTAGTCACCTTTTAGTTTACTAGTGTTTTGTTCAAATTTTCCTAGTCATTTTCTTAGTCTAAAACTGTCCTTTTTCATCTTCAAATCTCAGATAGTTAAACTTGTTTTTAGGTTTTGAAAATTTGTGCACAAGCTCATTAGGAGTCAATTTCCATCTGTTTTAACTTATCTTTCATTTTTCAGCTTATTTTATAGGCTGCAAAAGCCAAGTTTTCTTTTATAAAAAGACCAAATCAGCATATGCTGATGAGTGACAGCCATTTTCTTTAGCATTTTGAGTAGCTTAATTGAGTTTCAAACTAAATTCCATTTGCTGATTTTAGAAGACCTTAGGACAGGCTTTAAGCTCATATAAGCCATATGCACATAAGGATCCTTTTAGTGGCTTAAATTTAAGACCAAAAAGTGTCCTTAGGCTGTTTGATTGGCAGTTTTTGCCCAAGTGCTTATTGGCCTTTTCTTAGCTTAACTTATTGTTTTCTGTGCTTATTTAGGTTTATATTTGCCTATTAGGTTAGTTAGTGCTTATTTTAGCTTATTGTACTTAGGATAGAACTTATTTAAGCTTATTTGCATTTGTAGTTTAGCATTTTAAGTTTAAAAGTCTTTTATAGATTCTGTCATTTCTAGCTTATGTTCTTTGCTTATTTGTGTTTAAACTTGCTTATTAGGTGTAGTGTAGGGCCTCTCTTAGCTTATTTTCCTGTTTGCCAGCTTATTTGTGTTTAAAATAGCCCAATAGTTAGCTTAATTTGGACTTAGTGTCAAAAAGCCATTTTTGTCACTTTTTAGCTTATTTAAGTGCTTATTTGTGGTTTATAAAAAAGTTGTTTTTATTAAAAGTGCTTATTTTTATGTTCTTAATGCTTGTATATAAAAAAAATTTGCAAAATAAAAAAAAGGAAGGTGGAAGTCCAAGGTGAGCAAGGCTCGAACCTTGGATCTCAACACCCTCAACCTTTACACACACACTGCACTACACACGCACCCTTGGGATTTTTCTTTCATAGTTTGCATCTAATATTCTTTTACCCTCTTTTTAGCCCATTTAGCTCATAAGCCATTTTCAGCTTATTTGATAAGCTGGTTGGGTCAGCTTATTTTTCCTGGGTTCCTTATAGCATTTAGGACATTTTTGCATTTTTTATAGATTTTTCTAAATTAATTTAGTATTTTTTATTAATTTTTCTTTTTAAAACTGTTTTTAATTCATACAAAATTATTAAAAAGTCAAAAAAATATAATTTTATTTTTCAAAATTTTCTTTTATCATTTTGCACCTAGGAAAATTAATTTTGCTTTTGTAGGGTAAAAATTTCACAATTTTATTTTTTAAAGAACGGGTTTGGATCCCGTTCTCGTTTTTAGGTTGAAATCATTTTTAGCTTTCGTTTTTAGGTTTTCTTTAATCATTTTTGCACTTTAATCATAGAATTAGGAATCCCAACCTAAAAATCTTTATCCATTCAATTCACGCGATCACGAACGTTCTCGATTTTCAATTCACACCTTGCTGGGAAACGAACCGGGGGATTTTTTATTTTGCTTTGGTCAAAAGCAATTTCTTTGAGTCTTTCGGAATACTTATCGTACTATAATTGAATTATAATTATTGATTTTCCTTATTTATATATATTATTTGTATATTCTAAAGGTTAAATCTGTGGTTATTAGAGACTATTGTGCAATTCACAATGTCTAAGAAGTGATCTAGTATTTATATAAATAACTCTTATATAAATAAATGTAGGGTATACATAAATGAATGTAAGCATATATGTATATATGTATATCATGTAAGCACTTAATGTAACAAGTAATGTAAGAAAGTAAGCAAGTAGTGTGTATGCACTTTGAAAATATTTGATGTGATGCAATGTTTGTGAAAACGGTTATAGTCTAGGGTAAAATATGCAACCTAGTTCTCTATAACCTTGGCTCTGATACCAATCTGTAACACCCCCAAAAATGTGTCGCTGTGGAAATATGTCCGGGAGCGTTACTTCATAAAACAACAGCACAAGATACAAGAGAACGACCTCTAAATGTGTCGTTTGGAAAGTAATCTCGTTAATTTAATTGAAATTGAACTTGATAGAACATTTGTCCCATAATTGTATCACAATGAAAATCTTGAAATTTTAGACTCCAATGCACATCAAGTAAGCCAAGCATCTAATTCACTTGAGAAAAACATGCTAAAATGATCAACATAAAGTTGGCGAGTTCATAAATTTTTATAAATGTAAATGTTGGATCAAATATTTGTAAAGAGTATATGACTATTTTAATTGTTATAATAGTCGTCAAAATATATGTATGTATGTTAAATCAAAGATGTGTATGACTGTTGTATCCCATACAATAGTCACAAAAAGTTAAGTATAGTTGGACCAAATCTTTTCTAAATCATGCATGATCATTGTATCCACTACAATAGTCACCACATGTGATTACGATTTGCACCCCTAAGTTCATAAGTATGTAGTTGTTGACCCTGTAGACCCTAATCTAATCGTGCTCCGACATGGTATAACCTTCGTTTCCAGTGATAGCTAATCATCCGAACGGGGATTGTCAATCCCGAATAGATATATTTTATAACATTCGTGCTTACCCTCCGAGTAATTTACAATTCATGCAACTTAAGCTAATCCGTAATCATAAGTCTAAAGTATAGTTGTTGCGTCCATAAGTAAAAACTAGTATTGTATCTCACCGTGAGATATGCAAATGAGTGTATAACAAAGTTGTAACGAGTATGTAAACGAGTTTGAAACCAAGTTACAAAATCAAGTATGTATCAAGTATGTATAAAAGTATGCAAAAGAGATTGTACATGAATATTTAAACAAGTTGTAACGAGCATGGATTCTCCCCCGAGATTTGTAAAGTAATTGTAAAACAAGTGAAAGAGGGGCTATAAACTCACCTCGATGTTGTAGAACGATTGGCAGAAATGCACATATTAACCACAACACAAACATAAACTGGAACGACTCGACCAAGAAGTTGCGGCTTATTTTAACGCCTATGTCCTACTAATTTAGGATGATGTATTTGGGTTTTCCGATGGATGATTACATCTACGCGACACGTTGATCAGGATTTAGATCTCAAGTTGTAATAGATCGGTGGTTTATATAACAAAGACAAACAACCAAAAATAATCGAAGTATATAATACTTTGCAAGTATTATATAAGAAACGAGAGAAAAATACTTGAAACAAAATATTTCGACACGTGTTCTGAAATAACCAATTTAATTGATAAAAAGTTCTTGCATAAAAGTAAACACACGTCTTAAAGTTTCAAATTAGATAAATGACATTTTTAAAGTTTCTACAAAAGTTATGATTTTGTCTTTTAGCCGGGTATTATAAAATAACATTTTATAAGTTAACATTTTGTTTCCTTGACAAGTTTTAGTTAAACTAGTCGACTCGTTTATAAAAGTATTATTTTCATTTATTTACCGGGTTATTGTATAATTACAATTTAATAAACCCTAAGACTTTATATCTTTGTTCTTTTATCGGGTTTCTAAAATAATAGAAGTTTTAGTGAAAAACTACTAATTATAGAATTTATAGAAATTTCGACATGACCTACTTGTTTATACGACGTCCCCCATTTTTACCAAATTCAATGCTTTTCCCTGAATCAATAAATGTTGCAACTGTCCGCCTTTTAAAATATATATATATATTAGACGAGAACGAATAAGAACAAAATAAATAAACCAAACACGCCTTAAAGGCTTCCAAAACAAAACACATCCTTTTAGGGTTTTTAATCACCCAAACGCACCCTTGTTGTACAACAGCGAACCAAACATGCCCCTTTGGTGGTCATGATAAACTAAACGCACCCATTTGGTGCTGATAAGAAAACCAAACACACCCTTGATGCAGATTTGAAAACCAAACGCACCCTTGTGGTGTTTCTGTTAAACCAAACGCACCCTTTTTGCGGTTACACAGCCAACCAAACGCACCCTTTGTGGTGTTTCTGTTAAACCAAACACACCGTATTGGTGCTTAAGAAAACCAAACGCACCCTATTGGTGCTGCTGTACCAAACGCACCTTTAGGGGTGGTTGTACAGCGAACTAAACACACTAACCTTTAGAGGGGTAGTTTACTAGTGAACCAAACACACCCTTGGTGATGGCTGAGTGGGGATGGTTATGGCATGGTGTGGGGCAATGGTGTGAGTTTGTTGCGTGACGAGGGTGATGGTGGTGGTGATGTGATGGAGGTGACGAGGTAAGTGATGGTGACGACGACTGTTGGAAATTGCATTGTTGGTGATGGCAGCGATGATGCTGGTGGCGTAGGGTAGCAGCTGATGATGATGTTGAAGGGATGACGATGGTGAGGTGGTGCGTGGCGTGGTGGAGATGGTGTGGTGGTTGTGATGGCAGTGATGAGGTGGTTTAGTGACCGACGGCGTGGCAGCGGGGATGGTGTCGATTGGAGACGATGGATATGGCGAGGTGGCCGGAATCTCGCCGGAGCGACGTCAAAAAATGGGAGAGTAAAGGGGGTAGCTAGGTTAATTGAGTTAACCCTAATGGGTTTCTTATATACATTCAAAAGCATAAAAAGGATGTAGCAAGTGTTGTATAGTTTAGGGTAAAAGTTGTAAATATTTCCACAGGGACTTAAATTGAAGTTTTTGTAACGTATTGGTTCGGGACTCGTTTGGGCTAGTTAACGGACGATTCAAAACACGAAAATTTTGCCGTTGCGTTTAAAATGATTTTTCTATGAAAAACGAGTATTTACATGACTATTATTTTATAAATGTTTTACAAAATTTATTTAAATGTTTATTATTTATTTGTGTAGCCACCGGGTATCACGGGCAAGCTTTATCCGTAAAATAAAACTTTAATTTAAATATTCACATTTTAAGACAACATTTTGAATAAAATGATCAATAATTTATTAAATATTTTCATTAAATAAATTGTGATAATTAAATATAAGTTTAATTATTTTTGTGTCGGTACGCGTTATGTGCGATTTTCAAAATTTTGCAAGGGTATTTTAGTCATTTTTTGCTTGTTTTCGGGTCTCGAGTAAAACTGAAAAGTTGTTCGGAATGTCTTTTTATGTCAAATGCCAGTATACCTCATAATTAATAACTCATTTTGACAGGTCGTTTTTGATAAGTCAACTTAGGAATAACATATATCTTCTCGTTTTCAAGTGAAATAAGTTTGAAAAATAAATTTGTAAATGAGAGATATGTAATAATAATTATGATTTATTATTTAACTATGTTTCCAAAAAATTACCGGTTACGCGGTAATCGTTTTTATGTGACAATAAAAGGTCAAAAGTCAAGTCGGACTTGAAAAGTCAAAGGGTAAAATAGTCATTTAAAATTCCAAAAATTGCCAGTTATTACATTC
>BQNB010110900.1:5724-22463 GCA_026074375.1 Tanacetum coccineum
CATAGCCTCTCTACCTACGAACGTGGGAATGAACGAACTGGTCAAACAGAACTGGTCAAGCAGAACTAGTCAAACGAGAGCTGGTAAAAAGCCATGATATCTGTAAGACCTGGTCAATAGCTGTGATCTCTGCCATGACCTCTCTAACCGCCTACCCCACACCTCTATCATTATGCATATACATGGGGAAGCAAACACATAGGTATGTAACTTAGCTTAACCGGTGATATATCATCTTCTCTACCTCAATACTTTATAACATAATCACCATGACTGATTCTCACATCGGAGGCAGCTCTCGAGGGCTTCCCCCAGGCTTCGTATAACGTAGTGTATTCTATTACTTATTTTCAGGTTATCTTGTACTCAGTATCACTACCATCACCCCATAATTCCGTCAATCACCATTGACGGTTTAGTATGTGTATCTTTTGGTACAATCAAATAGATATAGGATTAGAACATATGTAATAATCCTAATCTATACTTTGATGAGTGAATTAAAGAATTAATTGAGCAGGTTTTAAAAATGATTTATGGTATAGTATGGTTGCCAAAATCCCCTTAGGTGGGGAGGGGTTTTCTGGTATCTATTTGTTTTATGACTGATGTGGTGGGTTGCAACGCAGAAGTTTTACAACCCTCCTAGGCAGTGTACCTAACCGTTTTAGTATAGTATAGGCAAGACTCAGGGGGTTATTATCCTTCTCTAGGGGAATTGTTTGGGTAGGCTCAAATTATATGGTTACTAAGGTCTAGAGGTGAGAGAAGAATATTTTTATGTTTTTATATTTTATGAAAGCAAGCAAAATCTCGGGTTTTAAGGGGGTTTGATTAAACTAATAAACTACTACTAATTCTATACTAACTGCAGAAAGTAAAGAGATGGAAAAACTCGTATGGTTAAAGAAATATGTTTACCTAATCTTGTACTACTCCATAGTTGTCTTCTCCAATTTTATTAACTGTCACCCTTGTAATAGAATATGTAAGTATCTAATAAGTTAAACACCTAACACGGAATCCACCCAAATGGCAAGGTAGTATGAAGACTATTGCGTGGGTATCCCTAACCTAGCCGTGTTTCCCTAGTCGTCTTCGCTTTACAATTAAGAAGCTAGTTTTCTAAAGCATAACGCGCACATCATTAACAATAAGTAATAACAAAAGATAAACAATTGGGTTTCATGCAATCATAAGCAAACACAATTTAGATTTAGCCAAACATGTTAATTTAAAGTGAAGAACAATTAATCAAACAACACATATACATATCGAATGATTAAAAGGGATAAAGAACTTCACTTCAATTAAACATGAAGTTATGATGAGAGTACAAGGGTTAAGAAACCCTAAAAATTGACCTATATGTCTTCTCCAAAGCTTACTAACGATTTCCACACGGTTTTTCCACAAAAAACATGAAAAATAGGGTTTGTATATATAGGGAATAAGTCACGATGACGTCGCTTGTTAATTGCGACATCGTCATCTCGTAGAGTCTTCTATGGGCTTCTCAATGTCGACTACTCTGACGTCGTCACAAAAGATCTTGACGTTGTCTCTTGAACACTTTGACGTCATCACAAGGAATTGTGACGTCATCTCTACGAACTGTATGCCATCTCTTGATCATCTTCGTGTAAAGTTGCAATCTTGTTCCGTTTCTTCCTAAATTAAGTCCAAGTCACATGTATATCCTCCAAATGCCTTCAAAATGCTAAAACAACAAAAAGAAATGATTAAGCACAATAAATAGGGATAATTGCATGATTTTGGGGGTTAAATAACCTTAAAAAATGTATAAAATAACACCTCATCAAATACCCTTACACTTGGGATTTGCTTGTCATCAAGTAAATGGGTATTTCTACCTAGTAAATTGCAAAGTCAGGGGCATTTAACATACTCAATAAATATAATTTATGGCACAACACCGATTAGACCTCGCAATTAAAAGCACGGAAGTTATATACTAGCACCTCACATAAGTGTTTGGATTCTCCTATTCTCTTGGGGGTATAATGAATTATAACAATAAATGGAAATGGGAAAATAACACCCACTACCTGTCATACTAGCACCTCACATAAGTGTTTGGATTCTCTCATTCTCTCGGGTGTATAATGAATTATAACAATAAATGGAAACGGGAAAATAACACTCACTACCTGTCATAGTATATAAATTACCATGAGCTTGATAAAGGATCAAAAACCTCTACTGCTTTGGCGTAAGCACCTAGGAATTACTATCAAAGAGGTCTTTAAAGGGTTGTGATGTAAAGGTGTAGGGTAAAGGAAACACGATTGGGGATATTTGGGGAATTTAACTAGTGGCAAGTCAATTATATACAAAAATACATGTAAAAGGCATTGCTAAACCAAGACTCAACCTCACTGGGACAATAATGTACAAATTCTACATTAATCTCTTTCTTTTCTTTTCTCGACACTTTCTTGAACATAAACAATAGCAAGATGGCAACCCGTATTTTCTAACATATAATTTTTTTGCTTTTTTCATTTTTTCTATTTTTTATACACTTTTGCCCAGTCATCTGCTGAAACATAAATAATATACATGACTTGGGGTTTATAGTTTCACCCCTACACTTGAGTTTTATGACAACTCAATAACAACTAACTAATGACCCGAATCAGGAGGATCAATAAACATGGAGTGTATTAAGCATGTATGGGGGTTATAATTTTGACTTTCTTCCCTATTTCTCTATATAATGAAAAACTACCATGAATCCTAATCGTCCCAAAACTGTATACACTAATAATGACTCGACTTAGCAACCGTGTACTCAAGTAAACAGGTAGCTAGGTTTAACAAATGTGATAACAATAATGTACTAAAAATGAGTACATACAAGGAAGGCTAAGGTGATTTGGGTGTAACATTTTGGTAGGGTGTAAACAATGCTCTTCATTAATAATCCGGAATCCACCGAAAAATTACAAGAACCGCGAAAAGGATAGGCTCGGAGGGGTGTACTAGGGGTAGCTTGCACTAACAATGAGTGCGAAGTAAGGGTGTGGGGGGTAGTTATATGATCGAGGAGAGCATCATAACCATAATAAATACATGCTAAAAATAAGGGTTTATTCTAATGACTTTTATCACTTAGTAAATCCTAATCACACGAATGCGATCTCACTAGCAGTCTTAGGATGAATTGCTAAAGCAAGTTCTAGAATTTATAATACTACCTATACACTCTCATAAGCAATAAAATTAAATGCTTTTATTTCTAAAGATCTAAAGGCGAACCTCACATTTTTGGGGTGGAATTTTTTTAAGTGGTAGGGTTTTTATGCTAGTCATATAACTCCTATCCATGAGACGCTTCTAATACTACAATTTCACCGATATATGCCATAAAGTTATTTATAATTTAGGTTAAAATTACTGTCCTAAAATATGTTTCAGTGTATTACTCATCATTTTATGAACAAAGCAAATGCAATTGAAGGAATAGTTTCTAAGGCTTTTATTTCCCCTACACTTATTTTAAACATTGTCCCCAATGTTCTATGAGTACCCGAAAACGAATAAAGGGAAAATAAGAAAAGCGAGATAAACTAATACTCTCATGGTTTTGCTCAATATCGGATAAGAAACAAGATAATCCTGGCTAAATCATCATCCAAGAATCGTCCAAATGAAAATCCAAAGAACTTTCGGACTTTCCTCATCTAATATAACCTGAAAATCAAAGACAAAAACAACTATACCAAGCGTAAAATTATGCGAGAAAATAATATACAACCCTATTAATCATGAACTAAAATCCTAAGAAAGCAATAAAGATAGAATGTTAGTACTAATGTAATCGTGGCTTTTTTCAAATGTTTGGGAAATTAAAAATTCTGGAAATTAAACAAAAATAACTTTCAATAAGTGCAATTTTATTTCTTTGGTTCTTGAAAAAATTTATGCAAACATATCCTATTAATGATTTTCTGGAAAAAATTTAATGCATAGGCCACAAAAACAGTTAGTACAAACATATGACTAAAAAAAACAATAAAACATAAAAGTGTGATTTTTAACTTAAACAATCTATTTTATATGTTTGAAGTGGTTCTAAAAAATGATTATTCTCCCTTCTACTTATTTCATGCAAAATACCTTTGATTCTAATTAAGACGAGGTTAAATACAAAACAAAGCATGATTACATATATCAAACATATAAAAACAAATAATAAAGATAAAAACACATGACACTCCTAAAATGCATGAAATTAAATATTAGGTTACCCCCCAATAAGCGCTTTTCTTTATTAACGAGTCTTCTAGCTAGACTCGGAGTCACACTCCTAGGAATCATGAAAATGTTCCAAGTCGTTGATCTCACTAGGATTCTCTTTCTCGGATAATTTCGTAGTTGTGGGAATTGATTGAAAGGTTCTATTAAATTTTTCTCCATTGGGGTCAATCAATCCAATTTTAATGTGCCACGTACCATCTCCTTCCTTTGGTGGCTTATTCCAATCTATTTTCTTTTCTATTAACTCTTCCGACTCCTACATATTTCCTTTTAAATTCATAGGTATAACTCTTAAGAATTCTACCATCTTTCTAAACACTAAGACATCCTTAAAGGGGTTAAGTTCGACATCCCTAGCAATTTCCCATTCTCCAGGAAAATGGTAATTCATAAAGTCTTTCTTTGCTTAGTAAGAGGGTCGGACACCTATCCCATCCGTACTAGGTCATGGTTCATAAGATTCTCATTTTCCTAGGGAAGTCCAATAGGGTACATCCTCAAACCTAGGTCGATTTCTTTAACTCTAAATATTGACCTATTAATTTCTTCTCCAACCGCTATTTTGGCTTTCTTACAATCTATTATGGAACTAGCGGTTGCTAAAATCCTCTTCCTATAAGTAAGGGGCACGTAGGGTCATTATCCATATCAATGACATAAAAATCCTCTAAAAGTTTTAACTTTCGTATGCGAACCTCTACATTCTTTACAATTCTAACGGGATATGACTTAGTTCCATCCGCTAATCCAAAGACATTTTTGGTTTCTTCTAATAATCTAATTTTAAGCTTTTTGAAGAGATATAACGAGATTAAATTCACACAAGACCCTAAATTATCTAAGGTATCAAAAGGCTTGGAGTCTTCTAATCTACAAGGTAAGGTGAATAATCCGGGATCTTTCATTTTCTTTGGCATTTCGCCTTGAATGAATGCGGACCTATTTTTACCTAGCTCTAAACTCTCTACATAGTTATCCAATATTGCATTGTACATTGGAGCATGAGCTAGAACTTCAAGAACCAGTAATTTAAGATGCAAATCCTTAAATTCATATTCTAGAGCTTTTTCAGGTTCTTTTAGTTTTTGTGTTCTAATTTCATTGACCGTTAGAGTTTTAACTTGTTGTTGGTCTTTTTGAAAATCATTTGTTGGTTTGAAACACGTTTTAATAGCATTGACCGAATTGAGAGGACGGGATGAGCTTTGGGGATCTTCCATCGGGTAAGAACGAGGAGACAAAACCAAAGAGGTGAGGTTAACATTCAATTTCAGGTTCTTAACCGTATCACTTAGGAGTGCTCCCGTAATTCGGTCATTGATGGCTTTCAAGAATGTGTCAATTTTATTGGGTATCTCGCTTTGTTGTTGTTTGAAATCGGCTTCAAACTTAGAGATCCTAGCATCTTGAGATGCCATAAAACTAGACACCAATACTTTGAGATTTTATTGATTATTAAAATTTTGAGGATTGTTGTTGAAGGGGCGATTCAGAAACGAACCATTAGGTGGTTTGAAAAATTGTTATGAGAATTTTGAGGTTGCCTCCACCTAAGGTTTGGGTGACTTTTCCATGATGGATTATAGGTGTCACCAAAATTATTTTTCTCGGGTTTGAAAGTGAACCACTTACCTCCTGCTTCATCGATACGTGAGGATGCATAATTAACAAAAGCTTGCTCAGGATTTTCCATGCAATATTGAGTGTCATGGGGACCACTACAAATCTTACATGAAGAAGTGATTTTATTCACTTAAACGGATGGTTTAGAAGGGAGATGAGCTTCCATCAAGCATTGGACTTGATTTTCAAGCTCAATGAGACTACAGTCAGATGCATTTAGGACATCATGAGGCAGAGAGATTGCCTTGACCGGTTTTGCGAAGTCTCTTGGGTCATTCTAACTTTCGTTGTCATAGTGCGCCTTGTGACGCGATTGACATGGTCATAAAAGATTTGGACTTGGAGCCAAAGATCGATACCATGATGAGGGAACTTTTGAAGTAAGTCCATAAAACAAGTCCATGCTTCAGAAAGAGATTCACCTTGATGTTGTTGGAACATCAAGATGTCATTTTAGAGTTTGGCAGTTCTTCTCGGTAGGAAAAATTGAGCAAGGAAATAGGTAGTGAGATCCTCCCAAGTGGAGATGGATCCCGCGAGAAGATGTTCAAGCCAATTGATAGCTTGATGTGCGAAGGGAAAATTAAAATAAATGTAGTCGCGTTCTTTCCATATTTTCCATATTAAGGTCAAGTGAGTCCACAATTTTTAGAAAATCCTTAAGATGTTAATTTGGATCCTCAGACCAAAGTCCGTGGAATGAACATCCGTTTTGCACCAATCAGATGGTGTCGGATCATAGAGGTACCACATTGTTCCCGTCGGGGAGCTCAATTGTGTTTCTATAGCCCTCGTAGCTTGGTCAAGAATAATCTTCTAGAGTATGGGGTTGATTTCTGTTTTCCATGATGGTCAACGAAAAGGAAGGGTTTTACAAAATAAAGGGAACGAAGAAAAGATAGACTACGAGAAAGCTAATTGACAAGAAAATAAAATCTTACTTGATAGGAATCTAGTGAGTAGACCTAAGCTAGATAGAACCCAAAACCTAGACTATCTCCCGACAGCAGTGCCAAAAACTTAATGCGGATAGTTGTAAACGCAAAAGTTTTACAACCCTCCTAGGCAGTGTACTTAACTGTTATAGTGTAGTATAGGTAAGACTCAGGGGGTTATTATCGTTCTCTAGGGGGAAGTTTGGCTAGGCTCGAATTGTATGGTTACTATGGTCTAGAGGTTGAAAGAAGAATATTTTTGTGTTTTTATATTTTATGAAAACAACTAAAATCTCGGGTTTGAAAGAGGTGTTTGATTAAACGAATTAACTACTCCTAATTCTATACTAATTGCAAAAAAGTAAAGTGATGGAAAAACGCGTATGGTTAAACATATGTGTTTACCTAATCATGCACTACTCCTTAAGTGCCTTCTCCAATTTTATTACCCGTCACCCTCGTAATGGAATGTGTAAGTATCTAATAAATTAAACACCTAACTCAGAATCCACCCAAATGGCTTAGTAGTATGAAGAATATTTTGTGGGTATCCTCTAACCTAGTCGTGTTTCCCTAGACGTCTTCGCTTTGCAATTAACAAGTTAGTTTATTAAAGCCGAACGCGTACATCATTAACAAGAAGTAATAACAAAAGATAACCAACTAGATTTCATGCAATCGTAAGTAAACATAAATTATATTTAGCCAAGCATGTTAATTGAAAGCGAAGAACAATTAATCAAACAAAACATAGACATATCGAATGATTAAAAAGGATAAATAACTTTACTTCAACTAAACATGAAGTTATGATGAGAGTACAAGGGATCCGTGAGGGTATCAATTTAATATATTTTTTATTTGACGGCTGCTAGTATAACCTCTTTTGATGCTGACAATTCATTTTAACATCTTGTTTTGGTTCGATTAACCTGCTCTTCTTTGATTCATTCTGCTAATAACGACTTTGTTGTTGCTGTTTATCATTAGATTTTCGGCTTCATTAAGTAATTATTTATCGGATGGTCATTTAGGGTCGAGTTTTTCCATTCCTTTTCATTATTTAGGGTTTTGTTGTGCATCATATATCCTTTGGCTGCTTTTCTTGTGTCAGAGTTTATATTGTCAATCATTTATCAATCACGGAAAAGGGTTAGACGTTGTGCTTTGTGGTGTCACTTGGGTTGTGGTTCTGTGTATAAAAGATGGGAATGGGTGGTAAAGGTACGGGTAAGAGGACGAGATCCAGTAACTAATTGAATGGTGATCAAGCATTAACCGATCATGATGAGCCTACAGTGACGAAGGAGGTGTCACAACTTGATACTATTCTAACAAATGTCGATGGCTAAAATGGAGATAATAATATGGATGAAGTACCTGTTCATGAGACTACTTCCAAAGTTACTGGTTCTTTTGACACTAATAAATATGCAATTTTTCAAAAAGAATTTATCTAATAAAGACATTGTTGTTGCTTTATTTGGTGTCCCACTCTCGTCGATTGAAGACGTAGATGTCCTTACTAGGAAAATTGAGGTGGGTGATTACGATGAGTTAAAAGAAGGGATGACTAGTGATGAGTGGAAAGCCGCTATGGGGGCAGTTAAGGCTGAGTGGAAGAAGCTTATGGTTGATGTGACAAGTACCACTAAAGTTCCTACCAATGAATATATTGGTCTAAAAGAAGATATACCAATTGTTAAGTCGGTTTCTTTCACGAAGCCGATTTTGTACGTTGAGGTAATGAGAGCATCCCCATCAAAACCTAGTACTGGTAAAGCGAATTTTCGTCACTTGGTGTCTGATAATGTGTTTGATGAGGTTCAAATATTAATTCCTATGAATGTTGTCCAAACGGTTAGTATTAGGCTTGAAAATACTCTATACGGTTACTTTATTGGTAAACGGACTGCTTTTCCGATTGTGGAGTATTTTATGCGTAATAACTGGGCTAAATATAGGCTTACTAGGTTGATGATGACCTCTAAAGGTTTTTTCTTCTTTAAGTTTGACTCCATCAAAAGCCTAGAGGATGTTCTTGAGAGTGGTCCATGGATGATTCGTAATAGCCTAATTATTTGTAAGAAATAGACGATGACCACAAGGCCTTACAAAGAATAAGATTCATGATGTGCCTATTCAAGTATTTTCGGAGGACAGCTTTAGTCTCATTGCATCTCAAATTGGTAAGTCGATTATGCTTGATTCTTTTACTAGTTCGATGTGTATTGAGTCGTGGGGTCGAAGTAGTTTTGCTCTTTGTTTGATTTAAATTAAAGTGGATGAGGCTTTAAATAGAGTATTACTATGTGTATCCCTTTTCCTGAAGGCAAAGGCTTTACTAAGGAAAAGGTACGCGTTGAATATGAATGGAAACCACCTCATTGTGAACAATGTAAAATATTTGGT
This sequence comes from Tanacetum coccineum, assembly GCA_026074375.1. NCBI lineage: Eukaryota > Viridiplantae > Streptophyta > Magnoliopsida > Asterales > Asteraceae > Tanacetum > Tanacetum coccineum. The sequence continues at coordinate 14,979 of BQNB010110900.1, forward strand.
CATATGAATGATCAATGTCCCAAGAATGCAATGACTATTTCTAATTTTATGAATAATGATGGATTCCAAACGATGGTTAACAAAAAGAAAATGGTAAAATAGGTTCTACTGTTATCAAGACTACTTGGCAGCCTATCAACCAAAAGGTTAGATTCAATCCAAAGTCACATGGAAAACCGCAAAAGGAAAATGATGGTAACATAGTGCATTCAGTTTCCAAGGAAAAGCCTTCTAAAGCTGCTAATGTTCCTTCATCCTCTTTTTCTCGTGGTTCTGGAAAGAATGGAGATCTTCAGTATCTTTCTAGCGCGTCTAATATCCACACGTCCAAACCTTATAATGCTCTAGATGATATGGAGAGTGATGAAGAAGTTGAGAATGTTAATGATGAAACTACTACTGAGTTTAACTAGGACTACTTACATGGCTACATATGCTTCCAAGACTTGACGTGTCTAGTTTTGCCTTGTGTGTTTTTCTATAGTTATTCTTATGAGTAGGTTGCTAGAATAGTAGTATTTATCGTATGTCATAAGCACTTTATTTAGGTGTCTATCAAGCTCTTGCTTGAGGTTAATGTGGTATTTCAGCCACATTCCATTTGTACTTAAACTTTTATCAGTTTTAATTTTATTTACCGGTTACCCAATAACTGAGAGTACAAGGGTTAAGAAACCTTAAAAATTGACCTATATATCTACTCCAAAGCTTACTAACGATTTCCACACGAGAATAAGTCACGACGGTGTTGCTTGTTAATTGCGACGTCGTCAACCCGCCAAATCTCTGATGGGCTTCTCAGTGTCAGGTACTCTAACGTCGTCACAAAAGATCTTGACGTCTATGACACCCCGTAAATTCCTAAGTCAACATCTTTGACTTTACGTGCATAAAGTTGACTTTTAAAAGTTAATTGTTAAACTAATAAAAAACCTGGAAGTTTTCTCGCATGTAACTGAGAATCGTTACCGGATGCGTTCCGACTTATTATTTAACGTAGTCTTTTGTCCAATATCGCGTTTTTACCTTAAGAATGAATATTTAAATTATTATATTTTTCTTTCTAGTCGTCTCGCGTTTTTAGATTTTACGAGTATTGCATATATTACTAGAAATGAATTGATAAACAAGTTTAAATATCCTAAATATCAATGGAAAAATATCTAGTGAAAAAGAATCAAATTTTAACAACTTTGGTCCCCCTTCTTTCTCTTGGTGTCATCCGCCCCTCCCAAGCCAACAAGCCCTCATCATTTTAGCTAGTTGGTCTCTCTATAGTACACCATTCCTTGGATTCCATTTAGAGAAGGTTCTAGGTTCAATCTACATACAATGAACCTATCCTCTTTTATTCATTTCACCTCATCATTTCATTCAAACTTTCCTTCTCTCTAAAAACACACACACTAAAAATCTCTCTTTTCTCTTTCTCTTTTCCTGCGTCGTCTGACACCAAACAACACCACCTTTGGTGTTTGTTGCTCTTTTATTCAAGATTTAAAGATGGTTTGTTGATCGTGGTTTATTCCAAGTGTTATTGGGTTCATTCTTTGGTGATTTCGGGTTGTGTTTATCGATATTTGGTTAAAAGTTCAAGACTTTCTTTACTATTTTCTCTCAACAGGTAAGTGTCATCAATCTCTTTATTCACATACGGTTTCCATACATTTTTGTTTGTACACCAACACCTTTTCTTCTTAAAATGATATCATCCATGTTTGATGTCACTTTTTGTTAGGAATACGAAAAGTATCGGTCACTTCCAATATAGTTAGTTATAGCTCGTAGATTAATCATATGTAATGTTAGTAAGCTAACTGGGCCAAAGGCTCATGGAAAGCCCATGACAAAGCCCATGACCGGCATTAACATGGAGTATTTATACCCTCTCCACACATGGAGAGGGTGTTGGTTGGTTTATTTTACACACATAATCTAATCTTTCTTTCTTTGTTACTTTCTCTCACTAGAACCATCCTCCCATCCACGTTCTCTCTCTATATTTCTTTATTGTTCTTTGGTGTTATAGATTACTAGTATTCTATAATTGGTATCAAGAGCCATGGAGTGATTGGTTTAGGTTTTTTGTGTTTGTTCTTGTTTTGTTTTCTTTCCGTACCTTTTGTCTTCGTAACCAATTAATCCAATAAATACAATCCTTTAAACATTTAAGAACATTTAAACCAAATCAATCTGTTAGCTTCCCCTTAAATGAAGCATCCTATTCAATACGAGATCCAAACCATGTGTGTTATCCGATATCGATCAAAGCTAGCAGTACAAACTCATAGCCAGCAGTACTAACATACAACTAACAGTATTAACTGCTAACTCTAGCAGTATAAACTATTCGAGCATCAGTATTAATGTAACAAGAACAGTACTAAGTACTCATAAGCAGTACTAAGTATAAAGCTGGCAGTATTAAAATAGACTAGAAGCAGTGCTAATCACAAACCAGCAGTATTAACCAAGGACAACAGTACTAACAATAAACTGACAGTATTAACTCATCTTTATGTATTCTTTTTTTGGGTAAAAGGGAATGAGTACCCCGTTAAAAAATAACTCATCTTTATGTATCTTTATGTATTCGAGCAGCATAAATACATGTAACTGGCAGTATTAACTTTCCTTGAACGAGCAGTACTAACTTGTATTGGCAGTATAAAGTGCTCCTTCATCCCATACCTTTTGAGACATTTTTTAGCGTCAGTAAAGCACTAATATTTACGATCACCAGCAGTACTGTGTCTCGTGGCAGTAGTAACCACCAACGAGCAGTACAAAACATATAACCACTGTTTAAGGATACTTTTTTTTAAGTATCCAGATGACACCCTTTTAGCAACACTTTTTCTGTTACTAAACTGTCACTAATTCATCATTCTCATCAACTGCTAATGATTCTTTTCATAGAATAAGTTCCAAAGAACTCTTGAATTATGTAACCAAGAATCAGAATTAGTAACCATCTTGTTGTCATGAACCAATCAACAACAATTGTGAACAAACTTCTTGTTATATCAAATTAGGGTTGCTAAAAAACCCTATTATCACCAGATTCGACATGATAACTAAGACAGAAAATTCGTACCTCTTTTCCTTTATAGATTCGACATCAAAACACCTTGTAGATCCTAGATGATGAGCTACGAGGCTCTGATACCACCTAAAAGAACCTAATAACCTAATAGGTTCTTTGATCGTTTATAGCTCGATGTTGTTTAGACCTCATCTAGGATCATGATAACAAAGATAATAACATATATGCATAGCGGAATTAAACATAATAACAATGTTATCATCAACAAGGTTTTTCTTCATTATCGTTCACTCAAAGCCCCAATTCTACTTTGATCAATAGTAGAACAGTTACACTATAACAGGATCAATGAAACATTGACCTTGGGGCTACACCACATAAACAAGACGTCTACATCTTCCTGAATACACACATACGTTTTTCTTTTGTGTATATATAAACTACACGACCTAATGTCTCTTTATATAGTAGAGATCATCTAGGTTTACAAAGGATAAGAACAAATATAATTAGGAAACAAATAATATCTTCCTAACTTTTATCTTTATCTTCTATATCTTTTATCTTCTTAAGGAGATCTTTTAGAATCTTCAAAATCTTCCATCTTTTAAAAAATTCCAGCTTTGCATTTAAGTCCTTCTTGTTTCATTCTTTTATTTATTTTGTTTTATCAAATCAATAATTCCCAACAATCTTCCCTTGTTTGATAATGACAAAACAAACAAAGTCGTGTACGAACTTCATCATAAAGCCAAAGCTTCCCCTAAAGTTGAGATATAATCATCTCCCTGAATGAAACATAACTTCCCCTTAAGTAGATTTCCTTTGTACCATGCCACACCAAGGATCTACAAGTTGCCAATTGTACCTGTTAACATCTTCTTCCCCTTTTTGTCATAATCCAATAGGGGATACATGAATATAAGCAACTTTGATTTTGACCACTACAAACCAATATCACACTTCTAATCCAAGCCTTTTAGCTCCTCAAATTACCCTCTATGACGCACAATTTAAAAAATGAATCTGAGTAGTAGAAACTCACACTAGCAGTAGTAATAATGACTAGCAGTAGTAAAAACCTTCACCTCAATGTCACATGTAAATGGTTAAACATTTTAACAATAAGCTTCCCCTGAAACCCATATGTTAACCATTTCTTGAATCTTCAAATTCTGTAGGCTCTATGTAATGATTACTGATGAAGAAAACTAAGTATAACGAACTTGATGCTGAAGTAGAATAACCCAAACTTGTGTCTTATATCTTGTACTATCCACGTGACGTCAAACTTATAAATAAATCTGTGAAATATAAGTAGATCGCACCCTCTTGACAATTATCCTCATCTTCTATGAGACACCAGACCAAAGTGATAGCAAATGTGAGCATTGAGCACCATAAGTTAGATCACACACCTTTGCTAGATTTGTCAAGTCTTCGTCACATCGTTTCTAAGCACGAATAACTTACCTCCTGCTAAAAGGTATGATAAAAAACAAACCTAAATAATTCCACTTCAACTTCAAATAGGTGATAATTAATCCTCTTCGTAATCAATTAAACTAATAAAGTATGAGCCTTTTAAACATTTAAGAACATTTAAAATAAATCCCAATCTGTTAGCTTCCCCTTAAACCAAGCAATAGTAACCAACAGTAGAAAACTTCTTCTATTGGTAGTATTAAACATACGAGCAGCACAAACCTTGGTTTAAGTCCAACAATAGTAACTGCTAAAATTTACCCTAGCAGCAGAAACTTAATACTGGAAGCATTAAAAATATACTAGTAGTATTAATCATATTAGCAGCATTAAGTATAAACTGGCAGCATTAACCCTTAGTGATAGCAGCACTAACATGAACTGGCAGTATTAACGTCTCCTGGCAGCACTAATAATCATAAGCAGCAGCACTAACCTTCAAATATAAGGCTAGCAGTATTAACTCTGGTTACTACTGTCCTTCTGATACTAGCAGTACTAATCTCCCTTTGGTAGTATAAAGTGCTCCTTCCTCCCATACCTTTTAAGATACTTTTTAGCGTTAGTAAAGCACCAATATTTATGATCACCAGCAGTACTGTGTCTCATGGCAGTAGTAACCACCAACAAGCAGTACAAAACATATAACCACTATTTAAGGATACTTTTTTAAAGTATCCAGACGAAACCCTTTTAGCGACATTTTTTTCTGTTACTAAACTGTCACTAATTCATCATTCTCATCAACTGCTAATGATTCTTTTCATAGAATAAGTTCCAAAGAACATTGTTTTGATTCATGATGACCTTAACTTATTTAACTCCTAAAGAAATCAAGGTTAGATATTTGAGTATGTCGTGGATATACCCAATAAGAACTCTAACATAGAAAGTTAATGAAGACATATATTCAAGTACTAAATGATATGAAACTCATGTTCTTGAATGGAGTTCTAAATTGGAAAAAATTTCTGTTAATACATTATTATTGACAAATGCCTTGAACTATTAAGTGTATTTTGGTGGATACCCAAAAGTAAACAATGGGATACCATTTCTACAAACTACACAAGAACAAAGTTTATGTTGCTCGTCATGCTAATATATTTGAGAACACCAAAAATATACAAGAAGCGAGTGGGAGTCTCACTTTGCTAAAAGCGAGTGGGAGTATTGTAGGTCTTGAATTAATTCAAGAAGAAGATACAAAAACCTTCTAAAACGCACTAGCGAATGTCATAATACTTAGGCTAAACATGAAAATGTTTAACCTTAGAATGATGATTACTCAAATTCATAGATCCGCATGGATACCTAATGTGCTGTCGTGTAGGGTCAATTTATTAATTACTAAATTTTAAATATATATTTAGCTGACTTATCCTAAAACAACACTTTAACGGGCAGTGTACCCGATCGGTGGAGTTTCATGGTAAAAGTAGGATTCAAAACACTAAGAGCGAGGTCAATTAACCTTATATCTCTAATATAATTTTAATTACTCTAATTAAATTAATTCTAATTACTAGTTAAACCTATGCTAATTTACTTTCTAATGGTAATAGGGGGTTTTCAGCCTAAGAGACTGGCACAGGTTTTATGGTGACAATAATCAATTCTAAACACAATAAACATGCAAGAAAACAATCAGAAGATAAAAGAGCGGTACAAGCCAAATGATAGAAACCGTATTAGCCATATTAATCCCAATTAAAACTGGTTTGTTTATTTAGTGCAATGATTTCTTATCTCGAAGCGGCATATCATTCTTAAGACTTAGGCGGGACATCATCCTAAGACCTAGACACGTTGAATCCTGTCACAATTAACGTATCCGCATAAAGCATCCTTTTAGTTTAATTATAATCTATCTAGGGATTAAAGCAATGGTGATCTTGATAAAACCTAGCCCATCAGGACTTTACCTACTTACTATTTGACGGTATTTTATATATTGGTAGTTCACTATTCCTTTATCAGTTAATTAAGAACATACTTGTTGAAACATTACGGGTCACCTGCCGGTCCAACTAAGCTCATAATTTAAAGACAAAGACAAAACATTATTTGTGATCCTATTGGTCCAGTAATATAAAACACGATATGGAGAGCTATCCCAGTATCTAGTTCACTTGTTAGGCGTAACTAGACCTAGTTGAATGATAGGTCGCATATTCAAACACGTAGACAAGTATCATGTGATAAACATAATTAAACTTTCAACGATAAATTAAGAAATTGATTTTAAAACAAACCAAACATTAAATCTTCATTAAGAATGTGTGTTGTAAATGCGTCTAGATACCAGCATGACTACAACATACACAAAATTCCTAATGATCAATACTTCACCAACTTTGTCTATTTCTTTGCAGCGAGGTCTTGTGCAAAATATAGGAAAACAAGTGCAATTTCTTTCTCTGTGTATTCGTTGGTTAGCCTCGAGATAAAAACCTAAAACTGTATAGGAAGTCAATACGCCGTATCCGTTCCCCAGGATACTCCGTATTGATACCTGTAGGTTGTATTCATTTAATGAATACGTCATATAGATTGTGCTGAAAATAAAGACTAGATAACGTCTATAAGGTCAATATGTCGTATCTATAGGGTTTGGATACGCCGTATAGACAGTCTGGGAAGACATACTCGATAAAAATTTGAAAATACATTCCGGGTTGTCTCCCGGCAAGAACTTTTGTTTACAGAAAAGTGTTTAAGTTAGACTTACCCTAATTTAATCCCATCCTTATAAAAAAAATTGGGGTCAAACGGGATGCTAAATGGCACATATAAATCTTGATTGGGAAAATGAATGACATCCCTTTATCAAGATGATTCTAAGTCATGATATTAACATTTAATTCCTTGATAAAAGTTTCAGCTTTGAAAAATTTATTAGATTTATCATGACTTGTTTTCAAAAGCTTATTACCCATGTGCATAGGCACCAT
>BQNB010110901.1:0-18688 GCA_026074375.1 Tanacetum coccineum
TGTCGTAGGTGAAAACAAAATTTTAACCCAAGAGATTCAAACTCATATGAAACCTTAGGTTGAGATTATTCGTGAAAACGCCATCAGTCTAGGAGGACACAGGGATCATGTCTTCGCTTGTCTTTGTCACATGCTTTATTGCATTGAGACATCCACTCCTTATAACCTAGCATCTTTCATTCTTAAAAGAATGGAAAGGACTCGATTCAAACCAAAGGAACTCTTACCTTATGGAATGCTCTTGACTGGGTTATTCAAACATGTAGTTTCTGTCTCTCCTAAGCTAGCTTTTGATCATTATCTCTCACATGATCAAGCCATGCATCTGCTCGCTCCTCATTATGAGCGAAAGACACGAGCGGATCGGGGCAAGAAAAGACCTCGTGAGTCAAATGCTAGCTCCTCCTCCTCCACTCTAAATCATCCATCGTCATCTCATCCATTGGATGATTCCATTGATGAAAATGATGACGAATCTTTTCATTCCAATCCTTCCTCTCCGTCTCAAAACATCTCTTCCTCGTCAAATGATGTCTCTAGAGTCCATCAAAACCCTCCTCATGAAAGTCATTACTTGAACATCTATCTCTCCGAAACCATTAATCTTCAAACTCAACAAAGAGATGCTCACCGGGAAGGGTTAAGGTCAATTGGACAAGCTCTCAAGAACATGATGGGTGGAAATCGGAAATGAACATGTTGGCACAACTACTATGAAACTATTATTATTATTATCATCTCTCGTGTTTAATACATTATATTTCTCTATTATTAGGACTAGGAGTGGCAAATTTTATTTGCATTTGACTTGGATAATCTTCTACATTCTATCAACTTTCTATGACTAGCAAATTTTATGATTATGACATGAGAAGAAATGCCACTACTTGCTAAATGATTTGTATGTTAGAATAGAACTACATATTATTGCTTGAACTAGTTGATTCTTGAATATTGGTAGAAGCCGAAATCACTGGACTTAAGAAAAAGGGAAAACTGGAAATCTTCCTGCTTCCAGAAAACGGCCCCCTTATATACCCGGCGGCCCCCCAATATATTTGGGACCGTCTGGTGATATGGGACCGCCACCAGAAGGGAAAGAAAAATTTCGAGTTTACCTCTTTTTCTGTATCTTGACCCTCCTACCTACATCCTAAAGCTGTCATTTCCCAGATTGGCTAAACCATATTTGGCATTTTCTTCTTCCTAAACCATGCTTTGCCACTTTATCCAATCTTCCTCATTATTTAATCACCCAACTTTCATATTTCACCACCATCTTCATCTCCCTCAAATCTCTCTTCTTCTTTATCAATGTCTTGCTCAAACCACCATTCGAACTTCTCTAGAAAACCAAGGTTTTTCGGTTAGACAAGTATGGAAACGCAAAACCTCGGCTCTAAAATCATCACCTCCTTCCCAAAATGATTCACCTCCTCTTCCTCTAAGAGTCTACTTATAATCTCCTTCAACACCATCTTACAATTCCTTAAGAGATCAAATGATTAACCAACTCCATAACATCTCTACCATTCTTGATTCACACACTAATCCATCAAATGCCTACATTTATGCCACAAATCCTTCACCTCCTACCTTACCATGCATCCCTCCACCTTCTTTACATCAAGTAAATCTTCATTCAGAATTCTGTCATTGTTGTTTGAATACCCAAAATATATTTGATACATTGAAAGATGACCTTAACCGTATCAAATCTCTCATCATTGGTCCTTCCACTCAATTTCCATCCTCAATAACAACCTCCTCACCATAATTAAACAATCTCAAAAGCTTAATAATAAACAACCCCTCTTTTGATTATGGCATCTTCTACCTTTCAAGAATCAACTAGTGTAGATCTATGCCTTATTATGTCTTTATGATTATCTACTTTCTATTGTAATGATTCATACAATGTTGTATGAATATGTCTTAGCTCTTATTAAGATTTAGTTTTTAAATTCTATGTTGAATGTATTAGTTGGATGTGCTAGTGTATGAGTTTCTTGTTGGTTGAATGAAACTCTTCTTTGGTTAAATTGAATACAATGTGTTAACTTGAAAGATATTTGTCTTGCACTTGTACTTCTAACCTTGTTTTGTAGCACACAATTTTCGTAAGATCGATCCCTTGGTGCCCCGAACAAGGGGGAGCATACATCAAGGGGGAGTCTTGATATCGTCGATTTCTTTCTTCCTTCAACAACTCGACGATCATTCTTTTTGAATTCGACAAAAAGGGGGAGAAATGGAACATAACTCATTTAATAATTTGACATCTTTAATTTTATTTAAAATGAGTTTATATTTTGTCATCATCAAAAAGGGGGAGATTGTTAATACAAATAATGCCTAAAAACGTTATTTATATTTTTCGACCTCTCAACATTTTGATAATAACAAAATGTAAAAATGTTTACAATAAAAATAAACATTTACAAATTATTAAATGTAAAATTTTATTTCTAAGATTAGTGATCACTTAAGGTATGGACAAACAAAATAATTAAGCATGATTAGTGATCAAGAAAATATTTTTCTCTTAATCCTCACTTTTAATTCTACAAAAGTATTTTCTCAAAAATACTTTTACAAAATATTTTCTAATTAAAATAAAAAGTTTTATTAAAAACTTAAAATTTGAAATTTAAATTTTCCCTCCAAAACGGAAGTTTTTACACCAGATACAACATTTCCCATAAAAAGACAAAAAAAGGAGCGGAGTTTAGGCGGCGGCCACCTTATAGGCCTGGCGGCCCCCTTATATATAAGGGACAGCCGGGACCACCCCTAGAGAGCCGTTGGGATTCCCTGCCTATAAATACTGCTTCATTCCCAGCAGAAAAACATTCCTCTTTGCATAAAATTTTTCAGTCTTTTCTTTCTCTCTCTGAACCTTCTTTCTCTTACTAAAACTCTTGATCACTAACATGGTTAGATCTTGTTTCAAGTGATCTAATCTCTTCTTCTCATTTCTTCCCTCTCATTCAAGTGCAAGAGAAGAACACTCGTATTCGTCAAGAAATGAAGTGTTAATTAGTCATATATCCTCCTTTCTTCTAACTACCAAAACTCTATTGTATTTATCTTGTGTATTTGTGTGATTCGGATATTGTGTGGATCCGATAGTGTAGATCTTGTGAGTGTGTATATCTTGTGAAGTGGTAGATTGGTTCTAGCTAAGATTAGGACTCGACATTTAGCTTAGTGTCGGAAAATAACGTAAGCGACGTGTAAACGGTTTTCTCAGCATAAAGGGAGCTTTTTGACATAGTAAAATCTTGAGTCAGATACTCGAGGAGTGGAGTAGGGCGAAGAGGTGTTTCGTAGCCGAACCACTATAAAATCTTGGTGTCTTGGTTTGGTTGTTTCTTTCCTTATCTCTTTACATTATTATTGTTGTTATCGTGTTTTAGTTTAGATAGTTATTGCTTGTTCATATTGTGATTTAATTGAACATATAACTCGGATCTATAGATTTTTGAAAGTAAACTTTTGAAACGTAAAACAAACGTGTAAACTATTCACCCCCCTTCTAGTTTCCACAACTTACAAAAATCGTCACTTTTGAACAAAATCGACACGAACCAAACAACTCAAACGTTGTTTAAATGTTAACCCGTGCACTAGAATCAACCCGAAAGTACCCAAACTCTCATGTTTTTGATCAAATTTCAAAAATTATAAGTGTGTGTGTGTGTGTTATGTCCGGACGAATCAAGAGAGAAAAAGAAGAGAAGTGTGTGTGTTTTGATTTTGAAAATCATATGAAATGTGTGTGTTAGGATACATTCAAAATGTATATAGTACTAGGGATGGACCATGTAGCTAAAATAATGCCTCCTTGTCCCCTAATTGAGCTCAAAACCGGTTAGGGTATCCTAGGGGCTCGGGTGTCTTTATTTTTGTGTCGGGTTCACTTAAAACTCAAAAAACCGTGATCGTAAAATATTTCATGAAGTTACTTAGCATTTTTATTCATCTTAAAAATACTTTTCCAATAACCTAAAGTATTTACACGACATATTTCCATTTAAAATTCCTCAAAACTCATTTTGAACATTATCGGACGTGTCAAGACTCGTTTTCGGCATTTCACGCAATTCACGGGTCAAACCACCCGGAACATAAGTAACATAATAATACCCTCTAAAAAGGATTATCATACACCATATAACCATAAATCACCTCAATCTCATAAATCCACCACCGTTAACACGGTACATATTCTAATAAAAAAACGTCAAATAGTCAAATGACTACTATTAGAATATTCAAAACACAAAAAGAGCAAGGGTTACATTACTCCACTAGGTTTACCCACCAAATCGACAAAAACCTCTAGCAAAATTAAAACAAGGTTTATTTATCTTACCCGAAGTACCGATAGAGCGGCGTGCATTATTATTAGCCGAGTTGGATAACAAAACCATAAGAGAGGATGATGATGAAGAATCAAGGGTATTAACTTGAGCCTACGACTTCAACCGCATATCTGCAGTAATAAGCATAGAACGAATCGTCTTGGGGTCAGGAAACGGCTCCAGATGAATGATGATATCGGATACATGGTCATACTTCTCCGGCAACCCATCGAGAGCAATGTTAACAATATCATCCTTGCCAATGGGAGAACCAAGGCTAGCCAAAATAGTAGTGATTGACTCAATTTTACGAAAATATTCATCAATGCTCAAATCTCCAAGCTTCATAAAACGCAATTCGGCTTTCAATGCAATAGACCGAGAGCGTTTATTATCACTAAAAATCTCAGCAAGAATATCCCACGCCTCCTTAGCAGTTTGAGGATTTTCAACAAGAAGTCGTTGTTGAAGGGTTTTTGACATTGTTGTGAAGATCCAAAAAGAATGATCGAGTCAATCTTCAACCATTCCGAGTCGGGAGGCACCGGAGTGCTCGATGCAACCTCAGCATTCAGCTTACCCGAAAGATGTTCCAACAATTCAAAGCCTAGTCAATGGTTTTTGAAAAAATATACCCAAGATGAATAGTTCATCTCATCCACGTCCAATTTAACCGGAGCAAGAATGGTGAGGTTGGTAATGATCATTAGTTTATCCGACAACAAGATAACCGGTGAGTTATTTGTGACAGTCATTATGAATTATTTGAGTGTGGGTCTTGGTAAAGTAGGGTTTAAGTTTATGATATTATAAGTGGGGAAAAGGCACGGCAGTAAGCAAGAACAAAAGAAAAAGTCTAACTTGTTAAAAGTTGACACTCCAATAAGAGGCAGTAACAAACAACAATAGGACGGATGCAAAGTAGCTAAGAAAACTTCAACACCCATAATGAGAACAAAAATAAAACGCAGCAATCAACACGACTAAGGGGAATCCGTAATATAATCTTGAACACGGACCAATACTCGACTAAGGGGAAGTCGAGATAATCTCGATACTAAGAATCGAGTAAGCAAGCAGTAACACTTAAAAGGAATCGACTGGAAAAAATAAATTTTAGGGTTTAGTTGGATCGATATTTAGGTCGTGATACCATGTAAGATTGGTGAATGTGGATGAATATTATTGATTGAGTGTCGCACATTATATAAGGTATACATGAATATTCTAGAAATGGACTTTAGCCCAAGCTAAAGGATGCCTAAAAGGACATACAAGACGTTCAAGCAAAGAAAATAGAGAAGCAACATCATCTAAGGGGAAAATAAACGGAAAAAAATAGCTTGAAAAAATGTGAAAAGGTCTCGAAATCCATGACTTCCGGTTTGCAACATTTGCTTTGAGGCGAGTCGACATCCATGTATTCGTAATTCTTTGAATGAAGGGAAAAATACCTTTATTTTTATATTAGAATCAGAGTCGGCGGAATCGGCATTAATAACTTTGTTTCTCCACTTCCAAATACTTAAAACCGTGTAATGCATAACCCCATTAAGAACTTTATTTATACAATTGTCTCCACGCGTGCAAACATTGTCTCCACGCATTCAAACATTACCCAAGAGGATACCGGAGATGGAGATCAAGGGGAACACCAAAAGCTAATTCAAGTTCCACAAACGTCAAACTAGCTTTCCTCTAAATCTTCATTATAACTTTCCCCGAACGAGCAACATAATATGGGGAGATTAACACTATGAAGAGCAAGGTTTGAACGATTGAGCAGCCTATTAAGAGAGGCTCTTCAAGTGCAAATATTAACTTTCCATGGTATCCATAAATTCCAATGGTGATGCTTGTCAATTATATACGCTCCTAGTGCAAATATTAACTTTAGATAGCGTACTAGTTTTATTAGGACCACTAAGGGCTTTCGCTATTATATGACCACTGGATATACATGTTGACACATTTTATGGTGCATTGATTAACCCCTTTTTATTATCTATAAAGACTCATAATGCTTTTAGAATCTTTATCGATAAAAATTTTAACTTTTTAACTTATACATCTTACTATATTTAGTGGTCATATAATTAAATTGTAAATTACACAAATTGCATTATAACAATGTTACATTGAATTTTAATATTAACCAAAGTGTTACAAACTTATAATAATACAAATTTATAGTCGTAAATTTGTATGGACAAAGTAGGAGGAAAAAAATATTACAAAAGTTTCGATTTATTCAGAAAAAAAAAATACCCGCGGAAACATCTCCGATACCTAATAACTTTAAAATAATCGATATGGTCACAAACGTACAACTCATTATATTAAAAAAAACTCATATAGCAAAAAAAACAACACTTTAAACATGAGGCCCAACACATAAGCCATATAAAAAAAATTATTACTAATATACACATTTGTCGACAAACTAGCCTAAAATTCGCATAAAATTTGGCCCAAAATCTGGCACAAAGTAAAAAAAATAAACTAGCTCAAAATTAGCCTGAAATCTGGCCCAAAGTAAAAAAAAATACAAAACGGTCCCTCAACTTTTAACTATTTACGATTTTCTTACACAAAAAATCCCGTTAAAAAATTAACAAAAAAAACACGTCAAGTTTTTATTGTTCACAACTTTTTTACATTCATCGGCCCAAAAAAAAGATATCGAACCGTCCCAAAAAAAGAAAATATTCGGGAAAAAATTAACCCGTCCCAACGCAAAAAAAAAATCCCGAATCGTACAAAAAAAGGAAATATCCGGGAAAAAATTAGCCAAAAATAGCCTAAAATCTGGCCCAAAGTAAAAAAAAATACAAAACGGACCCTCACCTTTTAACTATTTACGATTTTCTTACACAAAAATTCCCGTAAAAAAATTTACAAAACCGTCCCACAAAAAGAAAATATTCGGGAAAAAATTAACCCGTCCCAACGCAAATTTTTTTTCCCCGAATCATACAAAAAATGAAAATATCGCCATAACGCATCGCCCAAAAAAACCCCCCGAAAAGTAAAAAAAAAATATTCGGGAAAAAATTAGCCCCGCCGCAACGCGCGGGTTCTTTTGCTTGTTACTATATTACACATTTGTGGACAAATCCACTGTCGTTTTGACAGTGGGCCACCTTGCTACAGTAACGGGCTCTCATTTTGGGTCAGCCCGATTTTGGTTTTTTTTTTTTAATTATTTTGTTTTTGTTTTTTTTTAAATTTGTATGCACAAATTAGGAGGAAAAAAAATATTACAAAAGTTCCGATTTATTCAGATAAAAAAATACCCGCGAAAACATCTTCGATACCTAATAACTTTAAAATAATCGATATGGTCACAAACGAACAACCCATTATATTAAAAAAAAACCATATAGCAAAAAAAAAAACACTTTAAACATGAGGCCTAACACATAAGCCATATAAAAAAATTATTACTAATATACACATTTGTCGACAAACTAATCTAAAATTCGCATAAAATCTGGCCCAAAGTAAAAAACAAAAACTAGCCAAAATTAGCCTGAAATCTGGCCCAAAGTAAAAAATACAAAACGGACCCTCACCTTTTAACTATTTACGATTTTCTTACACAAAAATTCTCGTAAAAAAATTTACAAAACCAACCCAAAAAAGAAAATATTCGGGAAAAAATTAGTCCGTCCCAACGCAAAAAAAATTTCTCCGAATCATACAAAAAAAGAAAATATTAAAAATTAGCCTCGCCATAACGCATCGCCCAAAAAAAACCCCCAAAACGTAAAAAAAAATATTCGGGAAAAAATTAGCCCCGCCGCAACGCGCGAATTCTTTTGCTTGTTGTATTTCATTTTTTGTTAATGAGAGATTAACAACTTTTCTTGCCATTTCTATTTTCTCTCTCGTTCTCAACATGGTATCAGTGCTCCGATAGGGCTCGACCATAACCACTACCTAATTCCGCCACCTTTAACAAACCTAACAAATTCTAATAGAATTTCACCACCTTAACAAACTTTCACCACCGTAATCAACCACCACTCACCAGTATTTTCTACATCAATATTCACTTTAACAACCACCATTCTTATCACAGTCACACCAGGATCACACCTATTACATCAATTCAAATCACAAGTGATCAAAATCATATTTTCCAATAAATTTTTCAAATTCTAAAATGGCTGGAACCTCTTTAACTAACTCAAACACCACAAACAACTCAAATAACACAACTACCGAGGAGATCACTTCAAACCGTCAACTGTTTCTTCACCAAACAGACCATCCTGGATTACTTCTCATCTCAAAGAAACTAACTAGTTCAGACAATTACATGTCATGGAAGAGATCCATCATGATTCCACTAAATGCAAAGAACAAGATAAAGATTGTAACTGGTGAATTCACAAAACCAACCATGGATTCTGATCTCAAGCCTCTTTGGGAAAGAAACAATGATATGTTGATTTCTTGGATCTTGAAAATTGTAAGTGAATAAATCAGTAACACCTTAATTTTATCAATTATGTTTCAAAATTATGGATTGAATTGCAAGAGCATTATACACAAATTGATGGTCAGAGAAATTTTCAATTAACACATGATATGGTTCAATTAAAACAAGAAAACTGCACAATAGAAGTTTACTATCATAAGATGAAAGGTTTTTAGGATGAGTTTGATGCTTTGGAGGCACCATACATGTGCATTTGTGGTTGTGAAAATGGTAGAGTCAATGGTGAAAGGGATAAAAGGAAAAGATTAATTCAATTTCTGATGGGATTATATGAGGGGTATTCAAATGTTAGAGGATAAATTCTGCTCATGCAACGATTACCTTCTGTGTCAAAGGCTTATACCATGGTTAGGCAGGAAGAAAAGCAAAGGGAATGACTAGCTGCTAAACCCATAAGCTCAACCATCCTAAATTCTTACACCAACAATCTAAGACCCTCTAAAAACTTTGTACAAAGGTACAACACACCAAGACAACAAAATATTTTTAACCCAAAACTGGTTCAGAAAGAAGAAATGGTTCAAATCTAAACAATGCTATTGAAAGAAGAAGCAAATATTGTGGAAATTGTAGAAAAGAAGGACACTTTCAAGAAGAATGCTACAAGATTGTAGGCTATCCAGTGGGACATCCTTTACACGGAAAGTATCAACCACCAAAACCTGTGAAAAAATCCACAAGAGCTGTTAATATGGTAGTTGGATAGGATGACACAAAACCACAAGGTTTAGTTTCTCACTCACAAACCATAATCCAAGCCATTGACTCCCATGTATCTGCAAGGATGGATCAACTTCAGAACTAACTCAATCAAGTCCTCCTCATGCTACAACCAGGGAAATCTCACTCAAGGTATCTTTTTCATCCAAAAGTCTTAAGATTCCTAGATTCATTGATACTTTAAACACCAATCTTGTTGACGCTTGGATAATTGATAGTAGGGCAACAGATCATATTTCCATCACACTAACCCTAATGCATAATGTCAAGACACTAACTACACCCATGCTTGTTACTTTACCTAATGGTCAAACAGTCTCAGTCAAAATGATATGCTCAGTTATCATCAATGCAAACATTACACTGCACAATGTTTTCCACTTACCATCCTTCACATATAACATCATTTCAGTAAGTAAACTTCTCCATGGGAATTCTATTTCACTCACTCTCACTGCTTCTTACTACATATTTCAGGACTAGAACAAGAGAATTGCACATGACACCCTTTGTGATGGTCTCTACTTCATTTCACCTACTCCATCAAGTCCTAGTCATTCATCCATCATTCTACACAACAAAACTAATCCCTCACTGTGGCTTTCAAGACTAGGCCACTCTTCTTTTACTGTTCTTAAGAAAATAAAGTCTTTAGCACATTTGTTCAAAAGCAATTCAAATTCTGTCTGTGATGTATGTCCACTTTCTAAGCAACATAGTTTACCTTTTTCTACTAGTTTTTCTCATGCAACAAACTTGTTTGATTTGATTCATTGATGTTTGGGGACCTTACAAACACATTACAATAAACAAATGTAAATACTTCCTTACAATTGTTGATGATCATTCAAGATCAACATGGATATACCTAATGCCAAACAAAACTCATACAACCTCAAGCATTAAAACCTTTTGTGCTTATGTTCAAAATCACTTTCAAACAACTGTCAAAACCATTAAAAGTGATAATGGAACAAAGTTTTAAATTCATCCCTAACAGAATACTTTAATCAAAATGTCATCCTCACCAAACATTTTGTCCAAACACACCTCAACAAAATGCCAGAGTTGAAAGAAAAAACAGACAATTACTAGAAGTTGCAAAGGCTATCAAATTTCAAGCTTGTTTTCCAAATCATTTTTGGGGATACTGCTTACTTGTTGCAACATAATTAATAAATAGACTTCTCTCAAGAGCTATCAATGATAAATCCCCTTATGAAATCCTACACAATCACCCACCATCACTTGAACACCTCGAAACTATAGGTTGCAGGGCATTTGTTCATCATCACAGTCCAGACAAAATGGCATAAAGGTCAATTCCAACTGTCCCAGTTGGATACTCATTCACCTAAAAATGTTATGTTTTATATGACACCAACACACACAAAACCATAACTAGAAGACATGTTTTATTTGATGAGACTGAGTTTCCCTTTGCACATTCACTGTCACAACCAACTAACAAACCACATTCTTCACCCACTGAATCCATAAACCACCCAACCTTCCCAATACCCAAAATACCAACCTCCACACCAACTACTACAACCACACCATCACCCACAAGTTTACCAGCAACTTCATCAAGCCAACCTGCCACAACAACAAGTCATCCAAACACTCCTTCAAAATCCCCATCCAATTCAACTAATGAATCACCTTCACTATCTACTACACGACCTCCTATTCCAACCTAAATAACTTCAACCATAACCAAACAACCACCCACCAAACTCAATGACTACCAATGTAAGTTACCCAAATCATTCATCCATAATATTACCAAACACCATTATTCTCACTTCATAAATTACTCCAACATTAAAACACCATCCACAAGGCATCTCATCAATAACATCAACAAAACTACTGAACCCCACACTTATCTCTAAGCATCTAAAGATCCTAGTTGGGTAGAGGCAATGCACAAAGAAATTAAGGCTTTAGAATCAAACTGCACTTGGGTCATCACTACTTTACCAACTAGAAAGACACCTATTTGGAGCAAATAGGTATACAGAGTCAAATTCAAAACTGATGGCTTAGTAGAAAGGTTCGAAGCAAGACTTGTAGCTAAAGGATTCAATCAAAAAGAAGGGATAAATTACAAAGAAACCTTTGCACCAGTAGCTAAAATGGTCTTAGTCAAAGCTCTCCTTGTAGTTGCTACTCACCACAACTAGATCATTGAACAGCTTGACATTAACAATGCCTTCCTTCATAGAGATTTGAATGAAGAAGTTTACATGACTATTCCTCAAGGTTACTCTTCCACTCTTCCTCCTAGCTCAGTGTGCAGACTAAAGAAGTCTCTTTATGGACTTAAGCATGCCAACAGATAATGGTTTACCAAACTCACAACCTTTCTTTTAAAACTTGGATTTCATCAAAGCTATGCTGATACTTCTTTATTCATACTTAAAAAGGATCAAGCTTCACCGCTTCTTAATCTATGTAGATGATATCCTTCTTACTGGAAATGACACAGCCATGATCAAGTCTATCAAACACCAATTAGACATCACCTTCAACATTAAAGATCTTGGCTCCTACACTACTACTTAGGAATTGAGCTTTTTCAATATTCTATAGGCCTTGTTATGTCTCAAAGGAAATATGCCTTAGATCTCCTTACTGTGCCAACATGCTGAATCACAAACCTTCAACTATTCCTTTGTATCCAATTAAAACACTCAACCAAACAAATAGAATTCTCCTTGATGATCCTTTATTATACATAAAATTGGTTGGCAAACTC
The DNA here is from genome assembly GCA_026074375.1 of Tanacetum coccineum. Lineage (NCBI taxonomy): Eukaryota > Viridiplantae > Streptophyta > Magnoliopsida > Asterales > Asteraceae > Tanacetum > Tanacetum coccineum. The sequence goes on from BQNB010110901.1 coordinate 12,359, forward strand.
ATCTACTTAACCATCACAAGACCTGATCTTTCCTTTGCTACACAAGCTCTTAGCCAATTCTCTCATCAATCAAGGACAGCTCACATGGCTGCTTTATACAAAGTTCTCTGATATATCAAGTTATGTCCTGGTCAAGGTCTCTATTTTCCCAGAGGAAGTCCTCTATATCTCTCTACCCATTGTGATAGTGACTGGGCAGCTTGTCCGATATCAAGGAGATCAGTTTTTAGTTATGCAGTCTTTCTAGGTCCTTGTCTAATTTCTTAGACTTCTAAGAAATAATCAGTGGTTTCTAGGTCATCTATAGATGCTGAATACATAGCACTTACAGATTGTACATGTGAAATAACTTGGCTACAATGTTTATTTAAGGATTTACAAGTATATCTCCCAAGCTTAGTTACTGTCTTGTGTGATGATGCTTCTACTATAGCTCTAGCCTCTAATCCTATTCTCTATGCCAGGGACAAAATCAAGAACAACCAAATTTGTCCTAAATTCATTACCACTACTCATCAAGCAGCAGATGTTTTAACCAAAAGACTACCCAAAGCTTTACATTATCACTGCTTGACCAAGTTTGACATATGCGATCCTTTCACATTGCCAACTTATTGGGTGGGGGGGGTAAAGGAGAACAGAAGATCACAAGTTGAAGTGCACAAGTTCATCAAGCCAACATTTTGTCCCAACAAGTCAAAATGATCAAACAGTCCAAGTTCAAGCTAATTCATAAAGCTCAAGTTGTTTGTAATTCTATGTAGCCTTTTGTTGTAATGTTTAGTAGTTTGTATTTTTCATTTTAGATTAGCTTTGTAGCTTTATAGCTTTGTAATTATAATAGTTTAGCTTAGTTTGACTTTTATAGTTTGACCCTTAAAGTCTATAAATAGGAGCATTGTATTTCATTTTCCGTTAATAAGAGATTAACAACTTTTCTCGCCATTTCTATGTTTACTTTCATTCTCAACAATTCCCTTCTTTAATAATTTAAAAACGGAAAAATAGGAAATTTTGTCACCAACTAAACCGCATCTATATTCTTTTAACTAATCTATTTTATTTTCTCTACTTTTAGTAAATAAGCATAGATTGGGAACATAATGTAAAAACAAACATAGAGTGGAACACAATCTAAAACCAACACATGCTTTACCCACTTTTCAAAAACAAGCATATTGCGGGGAAAAAACTCTACATGGGACAAACATAACGTGTTTAATCTGTAGTCATTTTGGTAATGTGCTAGTTTTCCGAAGGAAATTAGAGATGTGTCAAATATCGAAAGTTCTAATGTTGTTAAAAGGTAACTAGAAGTTGTTAAAGAGCGAGTCATTTAGATTAATGATAAGCTTTTTTCAATAATTATTGCCGAGTTGCCTATCGAAGTTGAAGATTTATCATATTTTATGTTTGAGGAGGATCACGAAAGTACTTTACATTTGGATTTGGACCAAGGAAATTATTTTGAAGACGTGAACGATTTTACTTCTTCAATAATCGAGCAAAATGTAGACGATGTGGTTGAGGATGCTTTGGATGGTACAGCTCAAAGGTTAGTTTCTAATAATGATATCGGGACTAGTATACAACAGACTCATCATTCAAGCAATAATAAAGAAATGTGAATGCTAGCTCTGCTTCTTTTGAGTCAAGTATAGATGAGGTTGAAGATCTTGATTGCAACGATTCTTGTAGGTGTGTCTATAAAGAGACGGACACTAATCTTACAATGATGGCGAAAGTAGATGATAGTAGTTTGATTAGTAGTCGGAAATCACGTAATACTAAAAAAGCCACTAGTAGGAGAAAAGGAAAGAAAAAGACTGACCTAATTAGAGAATGGGGTTTATCGGAAGTAATAATGAAGGTCTTAATGTCGAGGAGATCGATAGAAGATATGGGTCGTTACTGTAGAATAAATGGGTGCTACGAAAGTCTGAAGGTACTACTAAACTTGGTAAATTTTTAAAGGAAATTGCATCTTTAAGTAGCAACTTTTCCACTTAACTTCGATGATCGGAAGTATTTGTCTGTGTTTTTATACTTAAATTTTTATATGTACTAATAATTTATTATCTAGATAGTGTTAGAAGGCAAATGAGCAACTAGCTGTGTCGTTAGTCTTTTTATTTTACAAAATTAATCTTATAAAAATCACATTTGTGGATCTAGACGTCACAACATTACTGTTCATAACATATTGAACTTTATTAAGTAGCTCAACCGCCTCATGTGTAAGGAAACCAAATGTATCAAACGCGAAAGGAATAAACATGTGTTGATTTTCAATGCATATTTTCTCGTCTTTTGTCAATTTGCATGAGGCGGCTTTCAAAGCAGCATGACCCACTGTAAAACCCCGACTACTCAACCTCACAAGAGAAGAGACCCCGGTCAGATCCACGCAAACATGTTTCCCTCCAACCTATTCAATAACTAAAACGTCAGCCGGTCTGAGTATGTAATTTTATAGTTTTTCATCATTCGGAGGTTTTCTACCTAATCTAGCTTTCTTATGTTTTGGTTAACTTTCATCTTTTGTCTTGGTTCTTTTCTTCGTTAGTGTAGGTATTCGGCTTAGTTTGTTCGGAGTTTCTTCATTGTATTTTAATTGTTAGTGCATACTAACTCTCAATGTGTCGCTTTTCAGTTTAATGCGATTTTTGACCGGTAGAAAAAAACTTAAAAGAGCAACGAATTTAGTATGATGGTCAGTGTCGTGACTAGGGACTACTTCCTGATCGTTGACTTATCGACCTTCATCGTAGTTACAATTAGAGATGATCACGGTTCGAAAACCAAACCAGACTAACCAAGATCGGATCAGACCGAAAACCGAATTGGCCTAAAACACGGGACCGAGGACGGACCGAAATGTTCGGTCCATGTCCGGGTCGGTCCGGTGCGGTCCATTAAAGCACAATTTCCGGTTTTGCTTAAGACCGTAACCGAACCGAACCAGACCGAAGACCGAAGAGAAAGGACGGACCGAGGACCGGACCAAAATATGTTCAGTCCGATCCGGTCAGTCCAGTTTCTCAGTCCGGTCCAATCCGCGGTCTAATATGTTGAGCCTTAGTTACAATTGCAACAACTACACCCAATCTCGATGGAGTGAGTTACGTGTATTTAGACAGTCATGACTACTCAAAAAAAGATGGTTACTTTCAGAATGAGCTCTCGCAAAAATGAGCGATCGTCATGGTTGTTATAATGCCATTTAATTTTGCTCGAGTAAAACCTGCCATGTGCTCGTCTTCTTGTTAACAATATCAAAATAGTTCATATATTTCGTTGCATATGATACCACTCTGCTTGTGATAGAGACTTGACTTTGAAATACTTTCGTTTTGTCTAATGTCTTGTCGATGCATTTCTCATTCATCTATTACTCACATGCAATCTTGCAACATGCAATATAGTTCATAGCTTTTTTTTGGGTTTACCTACCTTGGGCTGGCCTGTCTTCTTCAGACATAGTACAATATTATTGAAACCTTAGTAAGATCGCAAGAAGTCTCTGCCTCCGTTTTATTCCTGTGGTTTTCACATATTTCTATTTGTAGACGCTACGGACTTAATTGGATTGAGCCTTGGTATGGAAACTTACTAAGTGATAACTTTCAAATTCAGAGAAACCCTGGAATTATGAGTATAGTAATAATACTATATATATGGCCGAATTATGATGAATTCTAATAGAATACTTCTTCTCAAACTAAAGCTACAAAGTAAATTGGTCACCATAACTCAGGAACTCTTGCGCCATGTCAGCAATAGGTTATTCCGACAACCCTAACTCCACAAAGCAACCAACTTTGTGTTATCATGTTAAACTTCAGGTTTTGTCACAACAAGAAATATGACTTTTATTGACACAAAAGGTGTCAGTAAATATGTCAGCAAATTTATCACGTTAAGAGTCTTAGAGTTACTGATAAAACTCCTCGATTTAAACTTCATATACGTGACCAGAAAAGGGTCTAAATATTTAGCAACTAACTCAAATTGTTAGGTCACTATAAAGTGTTTGATATTTACGTACGTTGCACAGTTTAGTAGTGACTGATCATTACATGCAACATGTGTACCAATGTACCATTTAAATCGTATTAGTTAACTAATGATAGCATTTTCGACATATCCCACTTAATTGGTCACAACTATCCGCATCATGAATTAGTTGGCCATATATCATTGTATCTAGTACATCAAACGATGATGGTTGGCTATCTATGACCACTCGGATGTGACTATATATGTGTCACCGATACACACCATTCAATTATACTATGCAGTATATATATTTGTATGGAGAAAGTATATAACCGCTTTTGACATATAATGTGACTATATGTATGATCGTTTTGGACAAATGATGTTATTATACCAAAAGAGATGGTCTTTATTATTGTTGGTTTCAACTTTCAAGGGACATGTCTGTCGGCTCAACATATATTTCTTTTTTGGAAAAGAATCAATTCTTGGAAACTAAGCCTAATCCTGACAACAAAAAATTCAACTTCGCCCGTATGGTACCTTGACTATTAAAACGATAACTTTAGGATAGATAATTTAAAAACGAAATACATGCATTATTGCCTTTTTCATAGCAGTCATATCCTGAATGGTGTTTGTTTCTTAATGGTTGTAGGGTATTGAGAATAAGGCCTCAATAATTTGCTTCACATGGCTCCAACTATTTCTTAATTACACATAAATACATTCATGAAAATATTATTCGAAGAATACATATATATATATATGCATGCACGTAGGGAAGGTGCCGACGAAGGTTCAACCCTACCATTCATGTTTCATGTCCTATTTCTTTACTTCTTTGTTTTCGATTTTCAGCTCGTGTCGTTTTCTTTTGCTAGCTCATATTGCATACCCCGGTGTCCCGGCCTTGTTTGTTTTCTTTTTGAGATTTATCAGCAAATTGTAAGTAAAATGGACACGTCCACTCGATCATTTTTTAAGAATGTACATGTAACTGAGAACTTTGCAAGAAAACGGACATGCATGTGAGCATGTCCTCCAAAGTGAACGGAGACTCTCCTGAACGGATTTATGATTGAGCCTTTGCATGTCTTACTTTACTTTTTTGATTCAAACAGAGTGGGACTAGGGAGTTTATGTGCCACAAACTAATCAGATTATTGTAATATGAAGTTATTTTGTAAGGTAAAGAGCATGAAACTTCATGGAATCGATCAGCTACTAGAAAACGAGAGTTAAGGCCTTGAGGGATGATTTGTCTTAGTTAACGCCTAGCTACTTTCATGTCATGTTTCCATATACCATACGAGGTTACAGAATAAATTTTGTTTTTTTATCATATGTAATTTTAGATCCTTGAATAAGAGCTGGCCATTAAAATCACTCATCTTTAACGAGAAGCCTTCAAACGATACCAGAATACTCAATATAAGGTCATTACATGAGTTTTAATATCAATACGTGCCTCAAACAGCTAGACTCCTTATTATTTAATTTTTGTAAGGCCGGTTTTTTTTATCTTTTTAATTTTTATAATTTTGTTTATATTATAAATCTGTGAAACTGAAATTGCGGAATAAAAATTATAAAGTTTAACAAGTTAAAAGTATGAAACTGTCAAAAATATATAACAGAATAAAACTTCGTTGTACTGTAAAAAGAGAGGTAAAAAAGAAATCTTTAGTACTTTTTGATACTTTTCAGTGAGCCATGGGGTATCAATAGTAGTATCCATAGTTAAATTTATGTAAAAAAAAGTTCATTACTACTGCAAATTACTGTCAAGCATCCAAAACCAATGATATATTCTTCTTACAAGTCTTCCAATTCAAATTTACACCACGAATAAATATCTTAATATATCAACCTTCTTTAGAAAAGCAACCAAACTAATGATGAAGCCTTTATGAGAATTTTGGCCTGTTCCAAAACTTACACTCAAATAATTACGTAGGCAATGACATAATTATCCGAAAACACGTGGGTCTTTTTTCGTGTATCATGGAGACAATGATCAAGATTTTGCAACCAAACCTCGTAAAATGTGGACGTGTTAGAAATATATTCAATGACGGAGCTTGACAATATATCGTGGGAGGGCCAAAAGTACAAATCCTATTATTTAGGCTAATGATTTGTATTTTTTTTTAATTTGCACACATTATTCTGCAATATAATTATTCAGCGATATAAGCAGTTGTATATTTGTTGTATATATGTTGCTTTTCAGTTTGTACATCAGAGTGTGTCATTAAAAAAAGTGTGACAATCAACTCCTTATTATTTAAGGGGGCAAAAAGTGTAATGTACATTTTTTTTTTACCA